>OZ032125.1:5849679-5914679 GCA_964026355.1 Pseudorhiza aurosa | reverse complement strand
AGCAATCCTTTCCGAATGGATATGCTTTTCTTTCACTAGATGGCTTCTGGCAGTGTTGACTCGTTTCGATTGATTTGTTTTAGATTTCTTTACCTGCCATTACCGACATTTGCTTTACAGAAATTTTGCATCCACGTGCAAGGAAATTTCATTGCATCGCTGAACGATAGACGCTGCGATTCTACCACGAGCCAAGCTTAATTCTAACCAAACATCAAATTCATATGACCGCTATGTTCGTATGACCGAATTTTTGTGAGCTGTCGAAATAGGCACACCGTCATTGGTCCGATTGCATATGTGACATACCTTTACACAAATCCGCTCCAAAAAAATGTGCTCACCCGTCAGGCACAGAGCACCTTGCAGAGATGTTAAACATCGATCATTTTGAACCAGAACGACGAGAAACCCTATTAAAACACCGTAACAATATTTCACTGTTTGCCGTGAAAGGGTCTCAAATAGTCCCAGCTTCTGAGTGCAGCTTTCCGAACCAAACCCTGGCATACCTGCCATGGCACTGTCCCCCAACGTCGAGAAGAAACCTGAGAGCTCCGGAACAAACCCCCTGGTCTTCTAGACGAGCTAAAATGCCCTTTATTCTTATCGTGAGCGCTCAGAATGGCACTGGTGAGAATGTCTACTCACAACACAATCGATAGTGAAATAAAAATCCAAAGTACTCAGTTTTTACAACAGCAGAGGTGTGATTTTGGCAAGGTAGAATTTCATATAACCATTGAATCATCTAACAAGACTTGTACACTCGCTGTTGTAATCTCAACGAAAATCCAACAAACTACAATTACCCTAACCATCGTGTACCTCATTTATCTCCTTGTTTCTTCTCGTCCTTTTTGCTATCTTTAGATGACTTGTCCTCTGATAATTGTGTCAATGAGCCTAGCGCGTTTCTTACCGCCTCACTGTTTGGATTGACACCTGGTAAACTGCTCACTAAATGCTGCAAGAACTCCGGGTCATTCATCACTGCACTCAGATCTTGATTATCACCCTGAAAAAATAAGAAAGCAATCGACGGTTTGAGAATCAATAAAATCCAGGAAATTAAGAACGAAAGTATGACACCATGTTCAAAATACCTCGATGCCATATTCAAAAAACCTCGAGAACAACAACATTTCCTCTGCATTTCAGTGGTCACTTTGTTTTCAACATTCTATAATGCGCTATACCAGTGATGAGAAACAACTGCCCCATCAAATTATTTCGAGATGAAATGGCCAGCGCTTGCCAATTTACTATATCATTTCTGCTTTCATTCAAACTTCATCGTTGTTATATTAATTGTATGAAATAAGGGCTGGATTTAGAAGGAAGGATTTGAATGTGATATGGAAGCGTCAAGTCAGAGTTGAAAAAGGTCAAGTTTAGTAAAGAGGAGTTCGGTTTTATGGTTGAGAAAAATTGAGGTGAGGTGAATGTGTATGAAGTGTAATAATCGTCTTGATATCTGATCTTGCACCTTGGACTGACCACCACGCTGCGGCAGACGCTACGGCAGACGCTACGGCAGACGCTGCGAGTGTAAGAACAGTGCCACTGCCACTGCAAAGAAGTTACAAAGAGCGATACATGCTATGATATAGGTGGTCCACAATGTTGAAAACTCTTGAGGAAAAAAATCAACATTTGAGTCTTCTCAAACATACAGAGATGCGGGGATATCAATGGGAAAATTAGACGCACGCCGTGGTGTAATGGTTAGGCATGCGGACTCCTCTTTACTAAACTTGACCTTTTTCAACTCTGACTTGACGCTTCCTTATCACATTCAAATCCTTCCTTCACAGGGGTTTTCAGTTCGATTCCTCCATGTGTCACAATACAAGCGCTATTGGCGAGGAAGGCAGCGGGAAACGACCTCATAAAATTCACTTCCCTAGAAAAAACTCAGAGCCCTGTCTCCAGTTTCTGCTACGCTCAAAATCGAGTATGCAACGCAGTTCAGCGTCTGATAGCATCGAACAGATGATGCAGAAATGCATGAGAAGTTGAGTTTATCAGCTGCCAAGAGAGTTCGCCTATTGGGAACCATTAATTTAAAAATCAGAAAGTATACTTGAAATTACACATTCAATTGCAACAATCCTGTTGTCATTGGAGGTTGACGTTTGAGCATTCATGTACCATCATAAAAGGGAAACTCGGTAGAGGTTTTCCAGCGCACTCTGATTCATCTCATTTCTGATAGTTACGGAGGGTAGTCCTTCAGCAAGTACTGATTTTCACGGGGTTTGACTGCACAGGTTCTACACGATCCAGTCACAGGCTCTCAACTCTACTGTCAATCAATTACACTCAAAGGTCACCAAGTGGTTTATAATCTCCATAGCCCTCTGCCTTCTTTACACCTTAAATTGCGCGAATCCGCTTCGCTTAAGAACTGTTCACGCGATGCAAACTATTCCAGGTCGAACCCAGGTTGAATTCACCAAGTTCGCACTCACACAACTTTTTTTTGCAACTAACCTAGGTTCGACCTAGGACGAAACCATCTCTGGGGACGGGCTAGTTTACCCTGGGTTCGACCTGGAATAGTTTGCACCGTGTGAACAGGGCTTTAGATAATTGAGACAAACTTATTTGAATTGATAATCTTCCTTCTGTTGGCTGCTTTTCCTTTGGCTACTTTGCCATACTTGGCTAGTGGCCAGAGCCCGCGTCTACTGTGCGGACTGCGCGAGTTCCAGGCGTCGTCTGCACAATTCTCTCGTCGCCCTCTCTTTCTCTCACTCTCTCTACCCAGCAGTGAACGGATACGGGCGTGAAGCTGAGGGTAAAATACGGCGACGAAAGGGACTGGCCACCAACCTACTTCATAGTGCCGTTGCTTAGGATGGTGCATCTCTAACAAGGCCTTCCATTACGCTCGTCTTGAGGATGCGACTCAACTTAGTTTTCCTTTACCTTAACTCTCAATACTTGATGGCAAGTCAAGTTCATCTTTAACCTATGCGTGGCGTAAGCAATGATTACGTGATCGTCTGAAATTCCCATTTACTCCTGCAGCCCGTGGTCTGTCAAGGATATTTGGAGCATTATACTATGAAGAAACAATAACAAATACCTGATCTGTGTCCATAGGCAATGGAGATCCTTCTGTGTTGTCAGTTGCTGCGGTTGTAGGCCTACTTGCATCACTGTCCTCCGTTTCAGAATCCTGCATCGACATCTGAATAGCCATGGCTATTTGCTCATCCTCGCTGAGTGCTGAGAGATCCACAGGCACTGATCCCTACACGGAATAAAAGCAGGCGATTACAAATCGATTTCCTCGACGTTTGAGTACAGCATTGATACCGAAGCATAAACATATGATCCTGCAATTTCATAGATGCATTTTTGGGTCATCTTCGAATGATTTTTGGGAAGTTTCTAAGACCGTATATTTATGCACTATGACCAGAAGTCGTGATTGTCACAGCTAACATTTGGAACAAAACAAAAAGGGGAGTTACATGAAAGAGATTCCCTATGGGATAAAAACATTGGTGAGGAATGATAGCCATGAATAGTCTTGGGGTGGACAAAAATAAAAGAATCATGGAGGAGGCGTGAGCTGAGAAATAGAACGAGTAATGGAGAAGCAAAGGACAAGGGACAGCATTGGCAGAGGGCAGAGGGCAGAGGGCAGAGGGCAACGGACAACAAACAGCGGACAGACTTTGGGGCAAATATAAATTTATTACTGCTTCTGTTTAGTAGACAGAGTTAAATTTGCGATAGTCAATTTCCATTCTATTCACGGTTGCTTCAGCATATGAATTTCAATGACACTTGCCCCTCCAACTGACATGCTTAAAGCGCTGCGAAGGAGAGCATCTTCATCAGCTGCTCCGGAATCTGGGACCGTTACTGGCTGTTCTACTTTGCTTGCATCGACGGCTTGCTTCGCCTCGTCGTCTTGCCTCTGTCGCTGCTCTTCCATTGAAACTCTTAATGCCTGAATGGGAATTCGATACGATGTCAACAATCAATCAATGTTTTACAGAAATACAGTTCGTCCAACAGAGTTCCTAAAGAATTATCCAGACAAGCTATCCGGCATCGCAAGCATTTTCCAATGGAATATTTGGTGCCAGAGACAGTCAAAAAGTCACAGTATTAGCTATTGACAAATGATTTTAGCAGAAAAGGAACACTGCTAAATTTCTGCTTTCACTTCTATACAAATTTCCTACATATACGCGTATAACCACCTGTGGTTTTGAAGTATAAAAGCACCCTTTCCTGTCATTCTTGTCAATATAATATGACAGAGGAGTGAAGGAAATTCACGCCAATCTAGGATATTCAAGAAATGCGTAATTAAAATAATAATATTCCTACCAGGGCTAACTCAGGGTCCAAATTAGGATCAATATCATCAAAACCGGATCCAAATCCAGCAGATGGAGTGTAACCATCCTCTCCTTGAATGACTGGAGATGATCGTAATGCATCAGCCAGAGCTGGTCCTGGTGGAACAGTCACAAGGTGGCAGCTGCAACCAAGAAAGGCACACAAATAAGTGAAAATTAATCAGTCCGATGTCAAACTGTGAAGTTCTAAATGGAAATTCACCAAATTCCTTTAACGTAGTACATTGAATCTCGGAATTTCAAAAAGCAAGGCTAGTAGGCAGAAAGTTGACGACTTCGAAGAAACAACAATTTAAAAACTTTTAAAAGCTTTTAAAGACAAGGTAAAACGAAAGCACGAGATTCTTTCGGCCTGTCTGTTATAAGAACATAGAAAGCGAAAGTCTGTTAAAAATAACAGAACATTCAGGATGCATGCTGTCACCAAGCCCATGTCCTCGTCAAATAGACGTCGCGATTTGACTAACAGCAGATGCTGATCGTTAGTAACCGTTTTTGCAAGTAAATATCCTGTCTTTGAACGAAGGGGCTACTGAAGTAACGAAGAGGCGAACAGCAAAAATCAGTTCAGATCAAGGTAATTTATATTGATAATAGACACTTATAAAGATACAAATAGCTTTTAAAGGAAAGAACTGAAGAACTGCGGTAAACTCCAATGATTTTACGGATTAAATATATGAATTATTCTCCAGTAGTAAGTGGCAGAATTTTCTTATTCAAAAAGTCGCCAGAACTTAACTGAAAATTAAACTTCAGAAACAATCATCTACAGAAATGCGCTGACTTATCCGCACAATCAAGTGGTCCCGATAGAACAATTACGATTTGCTCCTCATGATCCAAGCGACTCAAAGCGAAAAAGGGCAACTTAATGTCACAACTACTCGTGTCATTAATTCAATATTTAACCCGCCAACAAGCTTGCTAGGTGGAAAAATTTCCAATTACTCTGTCACGCTTGCATTTGGACCAAATATTCTTTTACACTGACTCCTCTCGCAGAGATTAAGTGCGATACTAAAGGTTTAATACGAATGGAGGAAATTGCATACGACAAGGTACCTCGTTCCGTCTTTGCCATTGAGCGTATTTATAAATGCAGAAAGCTTATCGTTGGTTTCATTCTGCAGATAGAAAAAAGCCTTTAATTTGCTGTTTTATTCATTTCTCAATAAAATAAGGATTACAATGTGAAGTCTGAACGCTCGACTAATAATAATGCAACTGCATGAATTTCAGGAAGAGGGTGATTCCAGAGTTGATTTTGGAAAGGATTCCTTGAAATATCACAACACTAACCACCATAAATCTTCTAAAAGTAACGAGATTTACAGGCATTCGACAGGAACAGCTGACCCATGAAACACAAGGCATCTAGCGAAACACACACTTGAACTTTAAGTGACCATTAGCAGTTCTTGAAAATATTTTCACTAAATATTTGTATATCTATCTTAACCTTCTATTTTGTAGGATACAGGTACTCAATCGAAGAAAATATGTCTGATATACTGACCAAACTAAGTTTTATGAATTTATATGAAAGATGCACCAATTAATACAAGAAATTCCAGGTCTTTGGTTATACTACCAGTATCAAATAAAAAAATAAATAGAGTTCAAGTTCTTTATCAAGTGGCGTTTTCCTCCGTGAAATTTATCAACACATTTAATGCTTTTCATTTACATTTTTGACAGAACCCTTAGAGAAAACGGCAACCTCTTTGCTGAAAAAATTCCCCAGCATAACTACAGTACTGCTATTATCATTGATACTACCAGTTTTACATGAAGTATAATCCATTGCCGAGAAATATCCTATGATCTAGGGCAAGGGAAGGTAAGGCTTCATGCATTTTATGACTGTAGCATTATGATAGTTTTATCAATATTATCATTACTATCAATATACTCAAACATAACATTTTAACAACTTAAACAATCATACACATGCAACACTATACTCTAGTGAGTGGCTTGTTACCTGTAACACTACATTGCAAATCAATAAATTTACCTGCCATATGTTAACTGTTGCTATCTAAGAATCTACACCGTATTTTAGACGGGAATTTACCAATCAAAATTTCCATCATCATCACTGTTGATACAAACTGCACTTATGGATCTGCTTTGATTTTTTTAAGCTATCCCATTTTACCCTTGAGATGCATTACGGGAGACTGATGCAGACAGGCATCCAAGCCAGGGCTATTCATCAAAGCAAAAACTCCACTAAATGAAGAGCAGGCACTCTTCTTGCAATGTAATAGTACAATAGATAAACATGGATTCCAATATGTATCAATTCACTGTATCAGTGATGCAAAAAACTAGATTTGAAGATAGACATGCAAAAGATACTTACATCTTCTCCCATGCAAACAACATCAACATTAACTTTCTCCTTTTTCAGTTTCTTCGCCAACTTGATGAGCTACAGAAACAAACAAAAATAGAATATATGAGTTTTTAATCTAATTAAAGCAACACAGATTGGTGCACAAGCAAACAAAAATAGACACTGTGTGTTTTTAATTCAACAATTCCAGACTGCAAAGTATTTATCAAAGGAAGGATGAAATGATTTAGAAAAATGAATACAAGTGTATGATATGTGGTTGGCATGTTTGTTGTGAACTTCAGCTTTCAAGCAAATTACTAGCAAACCCAGGAAAGACATTATATACGTGCCCATATTGACTTTGAATCATTACTACTATTATGTCATAAAATAATTTTTGAATTATTACTATCATTATGTCATAAAATCATTTAATGTATGAAGAAGAAGCTGATTTACAGCTGATCAAAGCCTGCTAAGAGTGTTGGAAAGTGTAACAAGGTATCTGAATAAATAAGTACAAAAAAATATACATGAAAGTACACATAAGAATAAATACAGTATCTATAATAAACAAGATGTGTTGCAAGAGAAAACAACCAATGTGTTCAACAATAAATGTGTTTCTTAAAAAGTTTCCACATGCCTCCAGGGTATTAACACAATAGAGAAACCATAGCAATAGAACATAGATATTTGACCGCCCTCACGCAATACACCTACAGTTACAACTTTCATCCTGTCAACAAATCTTGATAATCATCTTCTCATTGCTTGTATCAAAACTTGTGTACCGTTTGTCAAAAATTTCAGGGTCGTTGCTACAACTCTCTTTCTCTTAGGAACATGAATACATCACTGAATTGATAACAAAAATACTCACTTCTTTCTCTGTCTCCTTGATAGGGCTTCCTACAAAACTGACAATTCTCAGTCTGTGGTTTTTTCCTTGTCTATGCTTTAGAGCAAGCTGTTGAGAAAATTTTTGCATATCAATGAAGTTGCATAGGATGTCAAGCTTTTCAATCCACTTATAAAATCCTTTAGTTAGATTCCAGAGGGCTCCAAGCACTACCTGCACTACTTGCACCTTCTTATTCTCTTGGTACTGCTATTTTCTACAGCACCTTCTAGAATGTTTTAATACTTCTTTTCAAGTTCATTTTTCATACACAAATATTATAATGAAATTCTGAAAATTCTCATTCTTTTCTAATAGCTTTCCTTTCCTTTCTTCTCTTTATATTTCTCATTTATTTTTGTTCAAGTAACCAATTGTAAACTACCTATTAAGAGAGGTTCGCAGTTGTATGTTAGTACATATTACGAGAAATGAAGTTTGAAAAAAATAAAGCCTTCTTCCATAGAAATGTTCAACTTTTTGTGAGAAACTTTAATGTTCTTAAGTGCTGCTTCAATATATTCAATGATGGTCATTCGCGGCATTTGACAGTCCTTAAGCTTCCTTAAAGCATTTTGCAAACTTAATCATTAACTGTTGGCAAAACTCTACCAATGCAAAACAGCAACCATATATGACAAGTTTTTCTGCAGCCAAATTTAATTCTTATGTTGGTAACACTTCATGATAAGCATGAGACATGAAAAAGTTTTACTTCTGAACTTCTCAAAAAGATTTAGGTAAAGAATTAAACTATGTTAAGCAAAATATTGCATAGAAAATTATTCTTTGTACTGCTCATCTATAGAAAAAGACATAATTAGAAGCTTTTAACTTTTCTATTTTTATTAAATGCGCTAAAAACATATGAGATCCCTCCAATATCTCTCTTACAGTTGGGGACAGTAGTTATGATGTTCCAATTCAAATATTTATACCGTAAATCAACAATTTACCACCATCAATTGTATGTCATGCCATCAACCGGGTTTTTGGTATTCTTTAACAGTTATTATCAGCTTCTACACAGCTCTTAGCAAATGCTAGTTTCAACAGCCAATGCTTATGACTCTTGATAACTCACAACAACTACGGAAAACAGGCTTTAGGAACATCAAATAGTAGTTGTATCAGTGAATTATACAACAGAATTGCAACATTTTTCTTCATTTGTGAATACAGAGGCAAAAATGAATAAGCACCATGGGCCTAGAAAAAGATACTGAAATCTTGTATGACTTCCTTGATTTATTAAAAATCAGAAAATCTTCTGAATGAATACTTACGTGTGCTATTCTTATCCCTGTTATAAGTCTGATACTTCCAATTGGTTGAACTTGGTGGAGCTTGGTTAGTATTTTCCCAACATCGGTTGTCAATGTGACGAGCACTTCCAAACTATGGAAAGCGTAAAAAAAATGAAAGGACTGACACAAAATTATTGAAAACATGATGAATGCTGTAACATTGCTAGAGTATTAGTCTAAAATTCTGACAAGGATCTTGCAAATCTAAAAATACATGAGTGAAATTTATTGAAAAAATTCACATAAGATGATTCATCACAAATTGTCATGTAGAGATGGATTTATATTATACTTATGAATGCACTATTTTTGGTGACATGGTGAAGTGGTTCAGCATGGGGACTCATAACACAGGAGTTGTCAGTTCAAACCCTGCATGTGTCCCAGTAAAAACACCATTGGTGAGGAAATCCACTTCCCCATAAAAACTCAGAGCCCTGTTGCTGGTTTCTGCTATGCTCAAAATTGAGGGTACGACACAGTTTTGCTCCTAACTGAGTATTTTCATCATAAAACAAAAAATTCAATACTCCATCTGCATTGCTTTTAGTGTTAGGGCTCTAGTGGTGATTTCCTTCACATGTAAATCAATATTTTATTGTATGCAAAATTGGTGAAGTAGTGGCAGCAAAATTACAAACAAAACTTGAACAACCAACAAAGCCTCAACAATTCATTCTAGCCTTTTCCTAGTTTTGGTTACTGCTAAGGAAAACTTTGGGCATTGATTTTCAAGTCAATCATTCAGTATCAATCAAAAAAATAGTGCCATTGTAATATGCAAGAAGAATTTTGGGACAATTTTATTCTAGTCAACTAAGATGAGATTTTTAATACTTTCAGCTTACAAAATGAATCTATCTAAAAAACCCCACACTTTCCTGTGGCTCTCCCTGCATGCTTGAATACAGAGCAAGCTTCAGGCCAAGACTCAGACATGCCAAATAATTCTTCTAAATTGCTACTGGTTTTAGCTGAAACTGTCTTCTCAAGGGTCTTTGCAATTCTCTAATGCCAATTATTTCAAAAGATTAAAGTCCTTCCCTTTCCGATTTGGTGAATAGAGAGCAGCATCCATCCATTGTCTTTCCAAAGGTGCTTCATTTAATCCAGGTAGACGAATTACCATTTTCCAGTTTTGGTACAAACAAAAGTCAGGGTATCAGGCATATGGTAAACTGCATGAATAGAATTACACATGTATTCAGTTGCATTTTATAGGCTAGTACATGGTGAAACTACAAAAAAGCGTACCTTGCTAGAGTCAATAAAGCCACATTGTTCTCAGGGTTCTGCCTGGTCTTAGCATGGCATATGACACTCACTGCATCCTGCTGTGCTTGAATACGTGTAGGCAAGAAATCCCCATTTCTCATCCATTCAGAGTTATCCACACTGTTCAAAAATGAGAGATGATATTCAATTCATCACTAACATTTTGTGAACTTTTCTGGCAACCAACATCATTCACACATCATTAAAAGTAGAATACAGACAGTTTAAAGTGGATGGAGGGCCAAACAACAACTTTAGCTATAAGCCGAGGGCCGGATTGATCAAACGTTCAATGAAAAAATGTAAAATGACCGCATATGGCAAAGTGAACCAAACTATTGCTCCCGGCTTGCTGCGGTCTGTGGGCCGGTTCTATTGACAAATCAACATCATCCCAGGGGCTGTAGAAAACGTTTTTTGTGGGCCAGATGTGGCCTGTGGGCCTTGACTTTGACATATGCGCTTTAAAGCATATCTATAGTAGCAAAGTAAGGCTTACAAATTCTGTTCATTCTCATCTTTTCATATAACTTGTAATCATAATCAATTAATTTTGGGCATTAAACATCTTTTAATTGCATTTGTAAATTCACCAGTTAATAAAAATGAACAAAAAGATAAATTTGCTGTACGCCATATCCTGCACATTGACAATAATTCCATTCTACATTTAAACTGTTTAATTTATCAAAGAACTCGCTGAAATACACATGTGCAGTGTTTATTTTGTATTTTTAGCAGAATGTTGGGAAACATAAAAAAGAGATATACAAAAAATGCTTTAATTCTGGCCTTTCTTGGGAAAATTGTCATAGGCCAATGCTTTGGGGAGATAAAAACGGAGCAATTTTGGTGTTCCTCTAGGTCACGTCAGGGCACTCCAGCTAACAGGGAAATTCTAGTTTGGATTCCTTATCGGTCTTTACGTTTTCTACGAGCAAACTGCCAGCACAACAGAAAAGAGAGAGACGACTAGCAATATATTAATAAATTGACAAAGCTTGCTGCAGACCAAGGTCGGAACTAAATTTAGTGCTGGCTAGTGGCGAAACATGGGCGATGTGATCCTACTCCCCTGTCGAAAACTACATGAATTGCATTGTGAAGAAATTCGCCCTTTGTGAATAGCACATATTCTTCAGCAAATTTTCCCCGATGTTTCTTCGTTACAAATTTGAGATGATGACGGTAAATCCAGCGATATTCACCGAACATAGGCTTGAACAACGACATCTGCTATTGAGAATCCTTTAGGACATGAAATGCACCAGAGACGAGTGACTGCAGTAAACTGTGAATTTCATAATGGCGGCAATGTTAGCGGCCTAATTTTTAAGTGCAAAAACGAATTGCGATTTGCTAGTTCCTGCTTGTTCAAAAGGTGCAACAATTACTCAAATGAGGGGGAGAGTAGATTTATGGGTTTGACTGATGCTTCAGTTTGTCGATTGTAGCTTGTTAAAGGCAGAATTTCACAATCACCCGAGATTTGAAATTGTCATCTGGAGAGCCTTGGCGTAACCTTGAGCGACACCAAATTATATGGAAAAAAGCTCGTTACTCATCCCAAACCAGTGTAAAATTATCTTAAAATTAACATAGATTCTATCTCGCTTATCTCAATACCAATAAAATTATGCATCTGCAGCTACACATACCAAACAACAGTTGATTCCAATACCATTTTCTTTGAAAATAATGTCGACTCAATTGACAACGATAAGAAATGAAGCCTCCTGTGCTGGTACAGAGGCAATATCCTCCGCAGCAGTTCTATTAAAAACATCTTTATGAACAGTGCTTGTTTTTGCTTTCAGATGCTTTTGTAAACGTGACTGACTAGATTTCAAATACGACGACAGCTTCGTAAAATTATTTTCAAATTCATGGAGGGTAGTCTTTTACCAATGCTGATTTGCAAGAGGACTTTGAGCTGCTTTGAGAAGTCCATAGACAATGTAAACAAAAAAGGAATGACGGACACTTCAAGAATAGTAATAAATTGTGGGAGTGAAAATAAAAAAATTATGCATTTTCCTATATGCCCTTAAGTCATCTACACCAATCTCTTTGACTTTCGTTTTTCACCTATTTGAAACAGTAAACCTGCCAGGTCAAGCTACATACCTGCAGTAAACATTCCTACATACTGTAGTCATACATACATGCATAGATATACTGTACACACATACATACATACATACATACATACATACATACATACATACATACATACATACATACATACATACATACATACATACATACATACATACATACATACATACATACATACATACATGTTTATTTGCTTGTTTGTTTAAGGAGTTTCCAGTCCCAATTATTCAATAACAGGTGAGAGAGACCTCGCAATATAATAGTAAAAAGTTATATATTGTTTGGAAAGTTGGCGCAAGAGTATGAAATAGTCATACTTGAATAAATCTAAACTACAAAAAATAGCTAATAAAAAGACTCATAAAAAATCTGAAAACGGAACGAAATTTTCGCATGCCTAAACTGGTATTGGCAATCATTTGCCTTCCGCGTTTTGATCTTGGTTTAAATTCAGCTAGGCTACTCGATTGTCTTATTGGAAGTGGAAGTTTGCACTACAACTGTGGACTCCTAAGTTTGGGTCAAGCCAGCAACCTCCTGAATGTACAGGATTAACTGTTGCTAATGCTGCGGACTTAGCGATTGTCATAAAGATGTTTATCTCTTGAACATAAAGCTTGGTCATCTATGATTAGAATTGAATCAATCAATTGATACATTGTAGCATACGCTCCTTCACTAACAATCAGGGGACGAAACTCCTTGTTCATAAGTCTGGCTTAAAGCCAATGAGATCGTGGGAACGCAGTTTCGAAATTTCTTAATTAAGTATGTTTGATCCATCCATTGCTAATGTCGATGTTTTAATCGCTTTCCATGCTAGTGAATTTCATAGCATGGCATGTGTCGTACTGTCAAGAAACAAGGTCGTGAAACCTAATCCCCAGAAAAGTAGCAATGTAGCGGCCCCCTGAGATCTCTTTGCTCTGGAATGCTTAGACTTCTCTTTCTCTAGTGTAGTCCTTTGTTTTCTTGACGAGGAACATCTTGGATGAATTGGTGTTTTTGTGAATGTCCAGTTGCCTGATGCGTGTCGAATGTTCTACTTACTTTCATGTGCATAGCCATTGCATAAGAACTGTCAAAATTGCCTATTGCATGTGCGACTTCTAGTTTGTCGGGAAGTATGGCCCCCCAACTAACTTGCATTGGTCAAAGCCATTGGATCCTAGAAATGGTTAGAACTGAAAAGTTTGCTATAAGCTTCGTTATAAGGTTTCTACCTAACAGTCTAGTGCAGGGGTGGGCAAACTACGGCCCGCCGAGTGCTTTTTTGTGGCCCGCCAAGAACTTGCATCAAGCAGAAACTCTCCCGTTATTCTCGTTTTCTAATCGCTTGATACCGTATAAACTCTATATAAACATGTAAAGTTTCACCATACTGAGAATGGATTATGTTTTCAAAAGATTTAAGCATATGTTTCATTTTTATTGCGGGACAATCTAATTTTGAAACAGCCTTGGCAACTTGCTGTGCGGTCCTCTAAAACTTAAAATTTGTGACTCCGGCCCTTGTGCTGAAAAGTTTGCCCACCCTTGGTCTAGTGTATAAATTTTTGGACACTGAAAAGTTGTTTGATTAACGAACAGTATCCAGGTCCTTTCTCTCGATATGACCACACCTCATGATTCATACGCCTAGAATTACAGAGAGCTGGAAACTCTCCTCTCCTGGCGACTCTAAGTGAAAGTTTAGCTGAGGTGGGACTCGAACTACTGACCATAAGATCAAGGAGTAAGAATCTTACCCATTAGCTATCCTGAGCATTTTCTGACTTTCTCATACATACGTATGCATTGTTATGCCAAGATTTTATCAAACACTCGCAGCCTTAAATCGTGAGAGAGGACACGCGAGAACAAGAAGGAGGAAATTGGATTGAGGAGGGGGAAAATGTTCTTCCAATGTTCCCTACACATTCTACTTGAAGCAGGAAGCGCAGTTACCCATTCTTCAGGGATACAAAAAGATTCCTCCAAAAAGCCTTCTTGTTTACAGCAGTTCACGAAATCGATTAGTCAATCTATGACGTCATTCTCTCCGAGATCTCCAGGCGAGCTTTCGCCAATTAAGTTCCATATTGTTTGAACAGGAGGCTGAACAAGAGCTGTACTTAATCTGTTGCTCACATTTTTAGATTGCGTTCTTGCTCAAAACTGTCAAGGGATTCGCGAGGAATGCGAGAATCACCTGAATTTGATTAAATCACTAATCGTTTTGGAACTGTTTGCCTTTCAAGGGATGCTCAGAAGGACTTTACCTCCCTTTTGTTCACAAATCTAGAGACCTGTTCTACGCACAGTAGATGCAGTGAAAAGACCACACATTGCCTATCAACTATCACCAGCTATCTCGGTCATATTCATCCTTTCGTTATGAAACAGGGAGATTTTGATAACAATAATTGTTTGGCATGAAACATCTTTTTTTGAGTAAATGAATAGATAGCTAAGATTCGCTTGCGTTTTTCTTTTCCGTGACTTAACTGATTGTTTCAAGGGAATAATTCCCTTTCAAAGGCGGCTTTAAAGACCAGTTCAAAGCAGACTTCTGCGTTAATGCCTATCATTTACTGTTAACTTTAAATTCCAGGGGTGTCGCCACGATTTCCCCACGGGGGGAGGGGGCTAAGTTCCCCGACAGGAAGCTATGCTACTCAACATTCAACAAGGAAGCTGGATTACAAAGTCGCAGAAGCTTGCGTTTGATAACGATTGCTCAAAGACTTGGCCTTTCCCCGATGGGGGCTGTAGCCCCACCCACCACCCCTCTGACGCCACCCCTACTCAGTCCCTGATAACGGTGGATGGTTTTTTGTCAGTAGAACAAACGAACTGTGTGCAGTCTGTGAAAGAAAGGGCTTGTTATTCAGTTAAAATCATTTTGTGCATTCTTTCGCTTGGAGACGCTTCACTGGCATTCCTTTGTAATTGCGTATGAATAATGTAACATGTCATGCACACCAACAAACCAGATGAAACAATCAAGAAATGAACACAGCGATAAAGAATAAACAAGGAGCAATTAATAACGAGCATTATATGACTCTTCCATAGCCGGAGCAAACAATCACCTCACGAAGTGCGCCTGCCTAGCCACTTTGTAAACCCCCTCTGCGAAGTATAATGTTCTCAGACCATAAAAGTTTGCGTTAGGCTGAGCCGAAAGAAGAGGGTTTGCTTAACATCTGCTTACATAGCAACACGAAGATGCACGCCACAGTCTGCGATGTGACAACGTAATAACGCAGTGCTCAAGCTGTAGTTGGTTGCGAGGGATGTAGCACAATGAAAGCTTCGTCTACCGGGTTCGAAACGGGCCGATGTTCCGAATGAAATCTAATTAAATGGACAAAAATGGATTGCCAAGCCGGAGCGTGCACCGCGGCAGACCTCATTGGAACGTCAGCTCAAGGTATGACTTCATCATCATAAACAAGTAGGGTTTTAGTTTTCCGCAAATTACGGAGAAGGGTAATCGCATGGACGTTTGGTATTTTTCTTGTTAAGAGTCCTAAAACATGGCCGATTTATAGCATGCTGCATGTATCAAATTCCGCTGCAACTCGCCGGTAACGTACATCTCTGACCATATCTAGTTGACCTTGTTGACTGATAAACTTTCATTTCTAAACGAGAGTCTAGTTAGAACGAAGCAGAAACGCTTACTAAATACAACGCAATAGCTGCCGTTTTGAGCTGCTCATTTGTGTGGGAAATTCTGAATCAGCAACCAGTGCTCTTGCTAAAACACACCATCCGCGCTTGATCTTTTTTATGTTGAATCGACAAGGGTCTTATAAGGTGACACTTTTGCGTTAATCAAACCTTTTTTCAATGAAATTATCGCTGATGAATCAGGTAATGAGAAAGCAAACACACGGAGTAAAAAGATTTCTCGAAAGCCTGAGATTTATTCGATGTAAACCCATGGATTTAAACACAGTTGTGCTAGAAGAGGAGTTGACATTGATGTCGAGGAAACTCCAGAACGTACTTCGGACTGCAGCATGCCTGATCCGAAATAGGACCTGTCTGCTAACATGGACTACGCTTGTGCTCGAGTACTGAATACGAGCCGTGGGTAAGATATCAAGAAATAAAGAACTCTCGGCAAATATTGAATAACAATAGTCTGCACACTGCGGTCAGAGGTTTTCAGCCAGTGTTTGAAAATCGACATGATTCTGCAAGGGAAGCTGGCAGGTGAAGACAAACCGTTTGTTTTATGGTGGCCTTCAGTTTGTTAAGTCAAACTGTGTATCGTTTATATTCGATTAAACTTTGAATACGAGATTTGTATGCAGCTAAAGTTATCGAGGAACAATGGGTTTTTGTCACAACAAGAACTGAACGCTTTAAGCAGTGACGTATCCTCTCGTTAACACAAGACTGCAGCACTTTGTTGAATTCTTTCTGAGCTTTAATGCTGTTTTGATATCGTCTGGGGCAGGCTAGCCGTAGCATTTATACTTTGCTGAATTCCTTCTGACCTTTAAGACTGTTTTGATGTCGTCTGGGCCAAGTGAGTCGTGACATTATTAACATGATTCTGACGGGCAGTGGGCGTGCTGACAAGTCATTCCTGTGAATTTACAAGTGGTCCAATACATTTCCTTGTAGCTTTGTTCCTGTTTGACAATATGACGTAACTACAAACAGCCCCTGAGAGACGGGCACATTGAATTTGATATCAGTTGCCGTTTAATAATATTTAAGCATTTTTTATTCACGACTAGTCAGTCAATCAGCTACAATACATCAGCTGATGTCATTAAAGGCCTTGATTTTTTACAGCAAAACCCGATTTTCCGGCGTTCGCGTTTACAATTCACCTCTTGCGTGTAAATTCTGTGACAAAACCTATTCAGATGCTAATCAAAAGGTTCAGCAATCAACAGAATGCTCATTAAGTCCTTGCTTGAAAGGAAGATGAGATTTCTCAATCTTCAATTGCATTGCCAATGCGCTATTGATCAAAATTAACATCGTTTTAATAAAACCGCCGTTTCGCGCTCTCAGCTTTCGAAAGTAGAATTTTGAATTATCTGGTGTGGCTTTTCGGTGATTAGCCTTCTTAAATACGGCCAGTCCGTCATGAGATGCAGAAGCAGCGGTTTCGTAACCAAACTCATTCGAATTTGCGAAAATCGCAGTGTTCTGATGGCATTCCTTCCTTCATCGTGCCACCGAGGGGATCGGCAGTCAAATTGGACCGTTTCAACGTATCAGTGGCCTCAGCTCTCATCAACACTACCTCTACGGTCAATGAGCTTCATGTGCCGATTTCGGCGTTTTCTATCCACTTCCTTGTTCCAAATATCTGTTTATTAGGAATGAGCGACACTCTCTGTTATTCAAGCCTGTTTTATCATGGTTTGTTGCCCCTTCCTTGGAGTCGTGTAGGACCAATGCCTATACATGCAGTAAAACATGTGTTTCATACAGAAATTTAGCGCACTGAAAACTTGCGAAACTGCACATGCTGCCTTCTTTCTTGGCATGGCATGTTAGTAGGCAACGGCAAAGTGCCATCACAGTGCCAGCCCCCAACAGCATTATTCAATGTGCATGCACAGCCGTATTGCTCAAAAGCTAAAAAAGCAGAGATAGGGCCGTCCGTCCAAAGTGGTGAGAAGTAATTTTGACTTTTTTTAGTGACTTAAGTTGGGGGAAGGCCATGGTGGCCTATACAAAGCCCCAACAAAAGCAAAAAGAAGAAATTGAAAGGCTAAGAGGAAAGAGCACTCAGATCAAGTTTATTTATCTTACTCGAAATCAGAAGTGATACCCAGATACTTCATCTCATATCATTCTATATCAATACTCTCTCTAATTATAGCAACAGTTGGAGCAATTCACAGAGGCCGACAAACACCGTCAATTCAAATCAAAGCAGTCTCCCTGGTTTCCTAGTGAACGGAAGACCAAAGTGCTTGAGTGATCCGTTGACGAGGCATCGTCCAGAGGGCGTCGAGTCCTCTTCACTGGGCAGAAAGCCGCCACTCCCCGGAAGGAGCCTCGCATTTTGCCAGCCTGCCGGAGGTATGTTTTGCCATAGGGTTTCTGTATTGCTAAGCACAACATTTTGTTTTTAGACTAAGGCTACGTCAGCATCAAAACGGACTCAAGTGGGTACGGGTCCTTCGTGCATCATTGACCATTTTGTCGGCGTATGCACTAGGCCTAATCGGGACTGGATCTAAATGATTGCGCACCTTGGAAGGCGATCCCAAACGGATCCAGATAGCCGTTCCAAATGGGTTCCAACCCAATAGGCCCAGTGAAGCGGAAAGCTGATTTGTACTAATTTTAGTACGGATCCCTTGGATCAGTGCTAGTGTAAACGGAGCTAAATGTGCTTTCATAATGCTTCACAATTACTTTAATCGTCTTTTGTGATATAAATGTATCCACGCCATTTACATAATCCAAACGTAACGCATGTATTGAAAAACACTGCGGTGGCTCTATTGAATGCCACTGTGATTGTGACTCTTACTTCTCCTTGCTATACCGCCGTACAGCGTTTGCAAACTTGCAGTATAACGCTGGAATTGCTAGTTCGAATCCTGCACTTGTCATAAGGAAAAACACTATTGATGAGAAAGGCAACCGGAAATAACATCATAAAATCCACTAGAATTGAAATCATCGGAGCTCTTTTCTTACTTAAACACTCGTAATCTTGTAGGCTTTGTACACTGTCAGTATTCTTGTCTTGGTAAGAGTTCTTGTCAACCGTCGGAATAATTTATATTTCCCTTTCAAGATTATAATTGGAGCAGCTACTGTCCATCCTCGATTAATTACTTTCGGAAAAACCTCCCTCCAATCAATCCCTCCTCAGAAAACTTATTTTACAGCGAATAAGGTCCTGATGAAATATTAGCAAATCTCATTGAAGAACGTCTTATTTTCTAGTCACAACCATCGACCAAAATATGAGACAGAAGAAAGCTCCCTGGATAGGAGATACCTTCTTAAGTAGAGGTTCCAAGAAAGAAAAAACCGAGATGAATTTTGCTAGGAAATTTTTGAGCAGAAGGACGCCGAAGATCGAATCGTTAAGAGGTAGCGATCGAATGACTTTAGATGGAGAGAGAAGTGAAATGGACATAGCTAGTGATGACATGAGCTCCATGGGACTATATCAACGAAGCTCTTGCATGGATCACGAAAAACTGCATGAGAAACTGGAGCAGTCGAAACAGAGGAAAGTTGTTCTATTAACGGATCATTCGCTAAAGAGAATGAGAGAGACATCTAATATTTACTTGGACAAAAACAGAGCCTTTCACAAGCAAAGGTTGAAGAAAATCGAGACAAATATCGGCAATAAACACCAAGCGCAGATTAATAGACAGCTGACGGAGGTGGAGCAGGTTCAAGAGGAGCGATACAAGAGAAGCATACAGAACATGAAAGAGCTCGCAAATGTGCGAAACAGGTTTTGGAAGGAGAAGAAGAGACGAGTGAGAAACACTTACGTCTCTGTCGCTGCGCTGGAAATGCCGGAAGTCGATCGTTACGCTTACGGACTGCCGGCCGACGGGAAGGAGTATACAATTTCCAAGAAAAAGACCGTCAAGATAAAAAGCGATCCCACAGATAAATGGAATTTGTCCATGCAAAAAGCACGATCAATTGTAAAGGTTTTAGCTCTACGTGAAAAAGTTGAACGGACAATGACGTTACCAGTTTTAAAACCACTAACATCACATCGTAAAAGGAAGAAGGATGTAAATAAAGTAGATTGTTTAGAGGAAAATGTTGATTTTGAAGCAGAGAAAAATGAAGATCGGATATTGGAATTTGACGAGGAACACAGGACTGAAAATGATGAAAAATTCGCCGAAAGCAATGTTGAGAATAGCATTAGCGCCATCCAAGCGCTTATTGAGGTCACTTCAGAAAGTAAGTCAGGTTCTTTCATTTTGTTCACATTTCCCCTGACATAACATACCATCAATCTCATACATACATTTATATATACATATATACATACATTTATATATACATATATACATACATACATACATACATACATACATACATACATACATACATACATACATACATACATACATACATACATACATACATACATACATAGCGATGCATACATACATACATACATACATACATGCATACATACATACATACATACATACATACATTTATATATACATATATACATACATAGATACATGCATAGCCATACATAGCCATACGTACATACATACATACATACATACATACATACATATATACATATATACATATATACATATATACACACATATATATTTACATCTACCATCCAAATGTACCCATATACATAATACCAGATTTATACTACGCATATTGGATAGTACATAATACACTACCACCACATCAAGTTGCTTTTTGTTGCTTGCTGTGTGGAACCTTAATCCATGTTAAGGCAAAAACTTTTAAACAGCGATCGGCTCCATTGATTCACCTCTTTAGCTAAGGCCGAGGGGCCTAAAGGCCTCAGCCGTTGCTTTTCCACGCTATCAAAAGAACCCCGCAAACGTTGCAATTTGAATTGATGCCATCACTCTTTTAAAATCTTTGTTGTTACTTTCAATAAAAATCTGTTTTCGTTCCGTTTTCCAGTTTCCTCTTTACACGAAACAACGACGGATATGGACACGGATTTTGAAGATCTCTAGTAATCAAAAACCGAAAGACTTCACAGAAATTTCTAAGAAATCACTCCAGCACGAAGAGGCAAATTTTATTTAGAGTTGTATTTAGGAATAAATTATTGGTAGATAAAGCTAAGCTCGGATTAGCTTGCCTTCTTTCTTTATTTCCTCTCAAAATTTTTCCACGATTGCTGCATTGGATTTGAGGATAGACTTGGGACACGGAGGAGCTTGTTGCACATCTAACAGTACCTAGGCCTTTCCTTTTGATGGGGGAACACCTCGTGATTCCTATGCCTGGAAGAACAGGGAGGTAACGACTCTCTTCAATCTAGCTGAAAGCTTAGCTGAGGGGTGTCTCGAACCACTGACCGTCACGCCAGTCGGCATGAATATCACGACTGAGCTATCCTGACACCTAAGAATTTCCTAGGAAGCTACCAGAAAGGTTTCTTCCCTGATTCTATTGACCTCGAAGAATCTATTCGATGTAAGGGGAAAGTTGTCCTTTTCGCACACAGGGTACAGATTATGAACACAAAGCAATTTGCGGGCAAATTTGCCGGATGTTTTCTCCACCGCCCCCCCCCCCCTGGAGGAGAATCAACAATGACGATTTTGCTGGATGAAAATACATATTCTTCATCTTTCTACATACATCAGCACAAATCTTGTCATGGCCTTTTTTATTACTTAGGGTCACAGGTTAGGATTATCCTCCAGCTCTGTCATCTGCTTCCTTGTCCTTCACTCGACCAGTTGCCTGTCCTTTCTGACCGTCTCTCTGACCCCCCGTCTCTCTGACCCCCCGTCTCTGACCCACCATGATTCTTCTGACCATCTTCTTATATACTAGTTATCTCCACGTTACGTGGCCTAGCCATTGCGATCTTTATTCCATGAGCTT
Organism: Pseudorhiza aurosa; assembly: GCA_964026355.1. Classification (NCBI taxonomy): domain Eukaryota; kingdom Metazoa; phylum Cnidaria; class Scyphozoa; order Rhizostomeae; family Lychnorhizidae; genus Pseudorhiza; species Pseudorhiza aurosa. Next base: position 5,892,761 of record OZ032125.1, on the reverse strand, counting down.
CATTCCCGGCTCTGCTATGTAAATCGCATCTCGGATGGAATCGCAGTGGTACAATGGTGTGGTGGTTCAGCGTGCAGATTCATAGCACAAGAAAAAGTTCGAATCCTGGACGCTCCCCATAAAAAGATCATTGATGAGGAATGCAACGGGAAACCGTCTGATAAAGTCCACCGCCCTAGAAGGAAACCAGAGCCCTGTCTCTGGTCATGTATATATACGAAATAATGAGTTGTGAGTTCGATTCCTTCACGTGTCACAATTAAACACCATTGGTAAGGAAGGCAGGAAGCCACCTCATAAAGTCTACTTTCATATAAGAAACTCCAAGCCCTGTCGCTGGTTTCTGCTACACTCCAAATCGAGTATGCGACGCAGTGTACACATACTGTGTGGTACAGGTGATAAGATCCGATGTAGCCATTTTACTTATGATAACAGTCATATTCAGAGATTCCCATTGCCATCTTTAAGACAAATTCTCAAAACTATTTACCGTTTTCAACAGTACACGATTGCTTGCGTAAACTAGCTTATTAGCTATGTACATAGTCCTGCATGTTGTTATTGCCAACTTTAAAGAAATTGTAAATAAATAAATCAATGATCAATACCCTTTTTTTTTTTAGTTAGTTATGTTGGGGAAAGGCCATGGTGGCCTATACAATGCCTCAACAAAGGAATAAAGAAGAAAGCGACAGGCTAAGAGGAGAGAGAGATCAGATCAAGTTTATTGATCTTGGATTTGAAAGATGGCAAGTTGTAAGATTGAGTGAGTTGTGTTGGGGAAAGGCCATGGTGGCCTATACAATGCCTCAACAAAGGAATAAAGAAGAAAGCGACAGGCTAAGAGGAGAGAGAGATCAGATCAAGTTTATTAATCTTAGATTTGAAAGATGGCAAGTTGTAAGATTCAGGAAAGCAAGAGGAAGGCAAGACGTTCCATAAGTTGCCTGTTCTAGGGATGAATGATGATTTGTGAGACCCTTGTTTGACCCTTAAGGGTAGCAAAAAATCCGACCTCCAAATTATCTGGAATGAATCACGAAAACAGCTGCTTTAGATAATCTGATAAAAGTTCAATTTTTACTTGTGAATCTAAAGCTTGCGTGAATGGAGAGCAAACAGAGGCTTACTGTCTGCCTTACTTATTCTTCAAGACAAGAGACCCACCAGTATCCTTCTCACATTGACGATTTATTCAATAGAACATGCTTGACCCTACCAAGGCTTGTCAGTACGAGAAGACAGGATTTCAGGTCTTCAAAATGAATACCAAGGCATCATAGGATCACCTTAAACCATCGTTAAACCAGTGGGGCACGTCAGCCAAATTCAGGACACCGTTTCCCAGAGACAAGTGGTCTGTCTACGACAGCATAGTCCCAGCTTGGTCGCCAAATACTATTCGTCCCATAGATGTCCTTCGTACCCACATCTGGCGGTCTCGATTGACATTTTGTGTAAGGAGGAACTTGAGGCACAGGAGCAAACAATAGCATAGGAAGAAGACTGACGCTACAATGACATGGGGTTCGTGAAGAAACCATGGAAGATAAAGGGCTAAATTCGAACAAGTAAACAGTAACTAATTTTACCTTCCGTGAGCAATTGTCTATATTCTGAATATGGGCTAGGTAATATTCTGAAAAGGTCGCCGTTCTTCGACGAAATTTGCGAGAAAAGCCAACGCAGTGTAGGCCGTAGAAAATAGCACAATCAATTAACTAATCAAATCAAAAAGAGAAAGAAGAAAAGACAAGAACTTGGACTTCGTGAAAACCACAGCTCAAAATGAAAACCATATCATTAGCAATAGCAAAGTTCTTTTAATATTCTGGTTTTAATTATGAAGCAACAGGGCACCAGAATTAATTGAAAAACCTCAACAAAGTTATTTTTATATTAGTATAGTCATTCTACGTATCTAGTAATTACAAATCTCTAATACTTTCTTCAAAGCAAACAAGATACGGCTTCGCTTTTCCATAACACGCAGCATAAATCGTTTCCGACTTAGCAAACCACAACTGAATGTTTTATAAGACATTTCGTCAGTCAAGCAGAGTTCGAAGCGACAGTTTGAATGGTAACGCGACAATTCAGGCCTCCTACTTCCTGCTTCTTGCGTTTATCGGACAAGGGGGAGAGAAATAAGATTTAATCTGTTGATAACCCCATTCACGACGTTACATATATGTAGACACAGGACAATGTAGGGGAAACTGCACAGAGCTAGATCTTTCTATGCCCTTCTGCCAGGAAGGGCCAGGGGGGCCACCATTTACGACTCCTCAAACACTCCTTGACTTAGCCCAGGGGTCGACAACCCAAAACGCTAAAAGAGCCATGGGTTGCCGACCCCCGACTTAGACCATGGATCAACACAGTCTTCGTTATGTATCGAAGAATATTTTGACCCGAGTATGACGTCATTCTATCAGTGAATACAGGCAGTAAAGAGTGTAGCATGCCAGCATGATATTTATACGGCTATATGCGTAAGGAGCTTGCAGTGACGGGTGGCAGGGGGGGCACTTCCACGCAACCTTGATAGCAAAAGCGTTCAGTGTCATTAACCTGCTGCTCTTGACTGTGCAGATCCCACGTTGGGAATATCGAATTCAACCAGCCTGCGTCGAAACGGGGGCACAGTCAGATGTAAATGTGTGATTATAGGGCTGGACATCTGGTACCAGGTATCAATAACCAGCCTATTTTATCCACGAGCCATGAATTGCACACCGGACCTGAGACTGCGCATATCAAACGAGCACCTTGTAAACAACGTAGTTAAGTAGGGGCTAACATAATATGCCTGGTAGCAATTACAACCGAAAACATCTACTTCCACATAACTACCATGTATATCTAGCATTAACTGCACTTAAATAGGTGTTACGTTGCATCCCAGATAAACACGTATATTTTCTAAGCGTTATTACCGTATGAGAGTATACATGAGTGCTATCAACTCATGGTGGTTTATCAAAGCTCACTTTGCTAAATCTACCAATCTCAGTTTCACAGATTGCTTAAATCATGGGTGATGCGTATTACAACTATTTAAAGAAAATCTAATATAATTATGGAAGGAACTGTGAGACAGGGATGACTCTCAGATGCGGTCGAAGGCGATGAAACATGATTACATTGCAGAATTCAAGGGGAAAATGTGTCCCATCTTCTTTGTGATTCATGGATGACTTCGTGTGCTGAACGTCGTGGCAGGAGATGCCATCACAAGTCAGTGTATGCATGGTAACTTACAGACATCAGCAATCTTGCTTGTCTCAAAAGGAGATTTCATGTCATTATCGATAACCGCAAGGGTTCTTGTCTACTTAAACTATGGAAAATCAAATACACACTTTAAACTGCAGGGACGCAACTAGGAATCTTAGGGGGCAGGGGCCGGGGCCACAAAGAGGAATCTTAGGGGGCAGGGGCCGCGGCCACAAAAAGGGCACAATAGGGATACCATTTTAAGTGGATATTGCTTGGAATTATATTCTTCGCATTTAGAAAGGAAGAAACAGTACAGGAATTTTACTAAACTTTGCCATTTTCGATTCATGTACATGGTAACCACCTTACATTCATGAACGACCAATGATCTTAGACATGACGACATATTAATTCATTTGACTTCCAGCTTGAAGCTTTGTATTTTCTCTAAAAATAAGGGCACCTTCGATTGGACCCCAGAAGCCCGCCGAGGGGTCGCCCGCCTTCAATGATGATTATAAACAGCGGCTTTAGCACGTTTAACAAATTAGCGTACTTGGATCGTGGGAAAGGATGCCATGGCAGGGGGGGGGGGCAAGATTGCTTGCTGATAGCAACACGAGTCAACCACATCACAAGCTTTGAGCAAGACCTGCTCTCGAAAAAACCTGGCCAACTTAAAGGCGTTCATCCGCATGTGTGCATGTTCGTTTTGACCCAGGCAAACTTGAGTGTAGTCTCTTGGACTCGTCTCTTGAATTCGATATGGATTCTAATCACAGGTCAACATTCCGGACGTAAAAACCTTATTCAGCAAATTGCTGAATAGCTTAAGGTGGAACCCTTCATTTGGGAATCAGTAATAACTTGAATTGATCCGACACTTTTCACGAGACCAGCTCTATGAAAAGCAGTACTGGTTGGATTTCCGAGGAGAGTCCAGCAACGCGTGGGTTGTTGCATCATTGGCAGAAGATTAAGTTGCGTTCTAGTTTACCCACAGTCAATCATTTCATAAAGGCATCCTATGGGCTATATATACTTAAATTATAGAATCATGCAAAACCAGTATATTTTACCAAGGGAGGGGCCTAAACAAAGGAATCTACAATCCTTGCTAATGCCTTCAGCTTTTCTCAACTCTGGTCTCACAATGGAATGAAGAGCCTGCCAAGTTTCGGTGTAAGGATAGCTCAATGACTCACCAGAAAGTGGTTCGAATCCACCTCCAGCTCAAGTCTCGCTTTTAGGGGAGAACCGCTATCTCTCTGTAACGCCAGGCCCATGGCACAAGATGTGATCAAATGGGTAAGCACAGCTCAGCGTCCATAAATCTACTTTCGAATGCTAAGTAGAAATCGTGGGAAAAACATCTACATATCCGTTGTTTCATGTTAGAGAAGCTCACAAAACATGTGCAGAATACCTTAGGAAATTTTCTACAATAAAGATACGATACCAATAGAATCTTTGTATATTTTCACATATCTTACATATAATTACAACAGAGGGCAGAGGGGGGAGGGGGCCTCTCAAGATGCTCAAAACAAAGGGATCATTCACTATTAAGATCAAATCAACAAAACCACCCTAAAGCGATACTAAGTTATACACTTCCTTAACTCATTGCTTCAAAGCAACGTTGAGTCCCATATTCGAACTACGCACTGGGGAAGACCATAGAGTGTCCCATATTCGAACTACGCACTAGGGAAGACCATAGAGTGTCCCATATTCGAACTACGCACTGGGGAAGACCATAGAGTGTCCCATATTCGAACTACGCACTGGGGAAGACCATAGAGTGTCCCATAGTCGAACTACGCACTAGGGAAGACCATAGAGTGTCCCATAGTCGAACTACGCACTGGGGAAGACCATAGAGTGTCCCATATTCAAACTACGCACTAGGGAAGACCAAAGAGTGTCCCATATTCGAACTACGCACTGGGGAAGACCATAGAGTGTCCCATATTCAAACTACGCACTAGGGAAGACCATAGAGTGTCCCATATTCGAACTACGCACTAGGGAAGACCATAGAGTGTCCCATATTCGAACTACGCACTAGGGAAGACCATAGAGTGTCCCATAGTCGAACTACGCACTGGGGAGGACCATGATAGAGAGGTACCGATATTTTTTCGTCCTCAAAATGAGGCTACAAATAACAGGAGAATACTCATCAAGAGCTTCTCTTGCGCAGCCGACTCGAAAGCAGAGAACGAACGGAATACATTGCTCTGTTACATACATCATTGCCCGCGCAAGAAATGGACAGATGTTGACAATGTAGTTCTGCCGTTGATGAAGCTCGTTCGGTAAGTGAGGGATCGACGAAGGAACGACTGTGCATCAAGCAATAACAGTATATTTCCTAGAGATTCCAGCAATGATCGGCTAGCCGATGTGACCGTCAAAACTGAGACCACGCTCATACAATACAAAATAGTGCATCATACTTTGAACTGAGCCATTCAATGGCTACCATTTCATGCTAAAAATGGTGGCAGTCTGTGACGAAATCGTTCCGTCTATCGTCAACCTCAAAAATATTCAACAGTAGGAGATTTTCAATGTCATCGTTACTTTTTCAATAGTACGCGATAGCCACTATCGACTCGTCAAGTCAAGCTTTCGCGTGAGGAAAAATGGGCAAATATGAGGAATTCCGTAGACATTTTCCTTCAAAAAATGAAGGGCTTAAGCCATCGCACTGTGGCCTGGCAGAGCGAGGAGAGCATGTTTGGAATACTTGACGGGGTAAGCCTCGTTTGTGTTCCGTTCGCACTCTGAAAAGGTGAACCGGGACGGCCCTATATCGAGGATTCGTAAACGAAAAATGGTTTGGCAAGTGCACGCTCTTGCGCCGCGCTGAACAATGATTGCTTGTGGATGAGAGAATCAATGTCTTCGACAATAGTGCCCTCTGTGATGTTTGACATCGTAACAGAGTTTCGACCATCTTCACCATCGCCGTCTTCCGCCAACAGCTTCTTCGAATTCGGAAGCGGCTTGTATAGTTTCCATGAGAGAAAGTAGAAAACGGCTGACAACACTGAAATGCAATGCAGTCCTGAAATATAGCCTCCGTGGTAAGGTGACGTCAGATTTATTCTAACTTAGCTTCAAAGTTAAGCACCTCAAAAACCAGTTAAAATCTTCCAACAGTCAAACAATCAACCAGTAAATCAAACAATCAACCAGTAAATTAAACAATCAACCAGTAAATCAAACAATCAACCAGTAAATTAAGCAATCAACCAGTAAATCAATCAAATAATCAAACAATCAGTCAATCAAATCATAAAAAACCCATCGATGAAACAATCAATCAAACAATCAACCAGTAAATCATATAATCAAAATTTTCATTTATCTGTCCGGAAATCAGCATAACAGTTTATTAGAGACACAATTAAAATCACAGTGTAATGTAAGCAAATACAATCTCTCGAAAAATTTTGCATACTGAGTGACCCAAGAATAACCATGTTACCATTGACCGACCAACTGTTCACTCAATGCAATGTTAGACAGGGTGCAGCATTCTTCACAAAATTCCCTGAACAAGTGTGCTATATTTTTGAACTGCATTTTTCATATCAAATTAATGCATAATCAGCCAAGATGAAACAGGTCTGTGCATTATCATAAAATCTTTTCCTAAAGAAATATCGGGTGATCGTGCACAAAATTAGTTCCCAATGCGGACTCGGCGAACTAAGAGAAGGCAGACCTTACTGAGAACTGGCGTGATAATGACTTATCGAAGTCTGCTAAGCAAGGTTTCCGGTCATTTACTTTGATTCTTCATTCATTTAAGTTTCTGTCGAGTTTAGCGAGGTTCAATTGAAAGTCAAATTTTTATGAAATCCCCAGAACTTCCATCAGCTGAAGTGTAGATGAAATCAATTCAAGCAAAGACTCTGAGAAATGCCACCGTTTAGTGTTCCTATCACAATAGTAAATCAAATGGTCCTCTCGCAGTACAGCGTAGCTACAAAATAAACTAGTGGAATTGGGCTGTTGCCAGAATGGCGGCACGAAGTGGCGATAAGTTGGATCTATTGCTGACCAAGCAATGCAATCAGACGTATCGCTGACTGGAATGCAATGCAAGAAAGGCGCGTAATACATGGGTGAATTGGGAGTTGGGGATTCCACAATGCTTCCATAGTGTGCTGTGGATATTCCACTATGGTAAAAGGAAACGGGGAAGGATGAGCGCGAAGATCGTTACTTCCCATAGATTCGCCTACGCGGCGACGAGTTTCAGACCGGTTTAAAAACGGTCCATCAGTACAACTGAAGCTTAATAGGTTCAATGGTTGTCCCTGTATGCACGAACTATGTAAACAAGTAAACAGTGAACTCACCTTGGAAGAGACACGTCCCTCCACACAGCATGTAACTAAGGTAGACATTATCGTACTGCAAACAATTGCCCGTGCCGGAACAGGTCTTTTCCCACAGAATGCATGATTTATCGATGAAAATTCCGAACAGCACCGGGCCAGGCATCGAACCCAGTAAACTTAGAAAGATCCACTGCACACCAAGAGCATAGGCCCTCTCATTATCTGGTACACACCTATGAAAAAAAACAGTCAAATCGAATTAGATACCACTAAAGTATAAGAAAGGAAGAGCTGTGATATGCCCAAGCAGTATTGGCTGAATGCAATCTGTGCCACACACAGAAAAAATGTGTAGTTATATTATATGACTTACTAGTTGTACTAAACAACTTGACCGACCAACAAGTATGATGATAGCAGAGTGGCAAGGCACTTGCTCGCAGGTCATATGACTAGTTTTCCAAGCCTTGAGCTCAACTTTTGCTTAAAGCTGGACTCTCTCACTTGTGAGGAGAGCCGAAGACTCTTTGCAAGGTCAAGCAGATGGTATCATAAAGTAAGGTCACATCCAGAGGAAGGGCCAACGCACTGCTCGGTAAGCAAAAACTTCTCAGTGTCTTAAAATCTGCATTCAGATGGAGGAAAGATAAGAGAATAACTAATCGCAAATGAGATAATTTCTTTGAATTAAAAGTCTCAGCTTATTGCCCAAGGCATATCGGGGCCTCGTGGGTTTCGTGGACTTGAGGCACCGAGCAGGGGGGCGCAAGATACTCAAGAACCAACTTTATAAACCTCCAATTATCTTCATTTGTCTTAGTTGACACAGACTCTTCAATTCTAAACAGCTCTTCGTTGGAAGATCTTACACAACATCTCTGTTATCAAGATTTACCGAAAAAATGTGTAACACTGTGAAACAATGACCTACACACAAAAACCAACATTTTAAACCCTGGGGCCGGTTTTTCCAGGCTGGTTGGGGTGGAGGGCAAAGTAACCCTGAATTTTTTTATTTTCGCAGTAAATCGTGGCACCCATTTTTTCTGTCCTTCGCAATGCAGTGCTACTTATGGTAATTTTTGTGTTGATAAACTATTCTAGTTGTGGAGTGTTATTTTAAGTGCTATTCATAGTGGGAACTCGATGACCGTGTGTCCATTTCCGCTGTGACTAGCACAATGTAACTTCGTTTAGTTTATCTGTTTGATGTATTCTAATTTCTATTGAATATAAAAAAACAATGACCTACACTTTATCGCCTTACGACAAAAAAATCATTAGTGAAAAGGTAGTGGGAAACCACCTAATAAAAATCCACTTTCCTTAAAAATAACTCGATTAAAAAACCTTTTAAAAGATTATACCACAATCGAAGCCAAAAAGAGTAAGCCAACTTGTATTAATCTTTTATAAATTGGGATTGGACTGGCACTGAGAAGATGTGTGAATTAAGTTACAAATTCCTTACGTTCACACAATTTCAAGAGCATCCAAAGGTTGATTAGGTGTCAGGATAGCTCAATGGTAAGATTCTTGCGCATTGACCCTATGGTCAGTCGTTCGAGTCCCACCTCAGCTAAACTTTCACTTAGAGTGAGGAGAGTCGCCAGCTGTCTGTAATTCCAGGCGTAGGAATCACGAGGTGTGGTCACATCGAGAGGAAGGATCTGGACACTGCTCGATAAGCAAAAAGCTTCTCAGTGTCCAAATTTCTACCTTTGACATCTAGGTAGAATCGTGTGTATAAAAAAAGTGGAGATTAGATTGGAAAGTGGATTGGAGAGGAAAACGAAACAACCAGAAGGAGAGGGTGACGAAAGAGAAAAATATGAAATGATGACAAGGACACAAACACAAGAAGGAATAGCAATGAACCTATATGACATTTCAATTTGCCAATACTGTCTCTCTTGAAATTTAATGTAGACCGTTCTTGCTTCAACGCATTAGGTAGTTGGTTGTACAAACTTTATCCCTGAAACAGGAATGACTTTCTACCAGCTCAAATAGTGCACTTATAAATGAATGCATCTGTGATGAATAGGAAGCCGTCCTTATCAAACTGCGCTCTGTCATGCCACTGGATTCGACCACATCATGAGTGGAATCATCACGGACAGCTACCAGCTCTACTTGACGTAAGAGAATGCCAATGCTTAACTTTGGCTGGAAGCAGGCGAACAGCCGATACCGTCTGCGATAATGCCCCTGATCAATTCAGCTACCCTTCAGCACGTCATACCGTTCGATATCGCTCCCTTGCCGTTTGACGTAGGAGACACTTTTGAGATGTGTTAGGAATCTTGCAGGTGATAAAAATTGTGCTGAAAATCTGCCTTGAAGGCGCTGTACTGATACTTAAACGGAAAATATGGTGCAGTCGAGTACTCAATCGGTAGCACTCACCTCATGACAACCATTTTACTTGGAATGGCACTTATGAAACTGAGAAGTAGTATGAGAAGTGCCCCGATTAGAAACGGGATCATGCTCTTGCACTCTCTGTCACAAAGGCCAGGCACTACTTGAACTGTAATTTCAGGCATCGGTGATGCAGATCGATGTTTCCTTTCCAATCGCGTGGCGTTGAGTTTCGGGTCGATGCAACTGCAGTCAGAATATCCCTAAAACACGACATGAAACAGTTAAAAACAAAAGAACTACATGAAATCTTTTCCCTCTGTTTAGATGAATGAGAGTATCAAAGAATTGAGAATGAAAACGGCCTCTTCTCTATCAAACGCCGCCGTTGTTCGTATCTGAAGCAGTAATTTGGAGAGGCAAGCATCTTTTGGGGGGAGGGGGGTTATGGACAATCCTTACGTCTCCCAGGTTCGTTAGACAAATCAAACAACACGTCTTTTATCACGGAGCCGGGTGAAGCAAAGCATTCAATGAGTTGAGGGGAAGCATCTGCTCGATTTGAAGTCTTTAATGGTGGAAATAGGACCGCTTTAACGATTTGGAATAGTTTAAATCAACGAGCAAAACGGGCATCTTCATTTTATGGTTTCCAATCACTTCATAAGTAGATTGGTTACTTTTTATTCTATTTTTGACTACATTTCTCTTTTAAACTTTTCATCAATTATTTATGCACGTCTTTTTAACATTTCATCTTCAATCTAATAACTCGTAAATTGAAAGCCCGTTGAAAAACAGCTAAGGTTGAAGGGACATCTCCCTCTGCTTCACTGTCTGATGAAATTAAAATCAAAGCTTTGCATGAACACCACGCTCCGCAAATCACAAACAACTGAGGCTAGGCGCCGGTCCACACCCAGAAAAATGGAGAAGAATTGCGATAGGAAGAACACCCAGACTCAAAAATCATAGCCGTCAGTGTACGGAAATGATGTGATCAACACGAGTGAAAAGGAAACAGTTTTAAGCAGCTGTTACGTGACCTCATAAAGGGAAAAGACAGAAAAAGGGAAGTTGGTGGTTGAAAGTCAAACTTTTATACAATCCGCACGTATGCTAATAACAATTTCCGTCTCTTCATAGCAGTCCACCGACCCGGGTCTAGCCTTAGCTTTTATTAACTCTTTTGTTTTTTGTTTAGCCATATTGAGAGCTTTACGAACAAATACGAGGTGGTTCCATAGGATTAATTGTTAACTACGAATTGAGAAATCTCGGATCCACAGCAAGTCTTTGACTGGGTACTGGTCACTGACTTTTGGATTACCTCCAGCTCTGTTACAAAAAGGTTAGGCCATAGTGCAGGGAAAGGATCAGTGCAACAAATTGGTGATTTTACTACAGATCCTGAGCTTACTTGCGCGTTTTTCTTCGAGTGGCAGCCGGCATGGCACGGAGCAAAATAACTGATTTTGTCAACTCCACACACTGGTGCAAATTGGACTGCATTGCACAAGCAAGCAGCATTGCAAGATGACGTCAGGTTGCCAAGCTTATCGCTAAAAGAAGAAATTGATTTGCATAATTGTGGGCATGAGGAAAATGAAAAGCAATCCGAGTAGGAACCGACAGTGGCGAGAACAGAAGATGAAAGAAGAGGAAGAGGAAAAAGCTCCATGAAAAAGCACTTATAATGAGGCAACTATATCAAAGGAGAAGGGGACTAACTGCAGCAATGTGACAAATTGCAGGAGACAAATTCCATCCAAAGACCCTTTTTCATTACAGGCAATGCAATTAGTTCTAAATGTGATCGCGTCGTAACAAGGCTACAATGTAGACAGATCCATATGCTCTTTTCAATCAAGAAACAGGAAGCAGGATTAACTAGCGATTTCTTAATGCATTCATTGCACGCATCAATACCAGTAAAACTGAGCACTACATATTTCATATTTTCATATTTAATTCCTTTAAGGAGGGTTGCCCTTCAGCATACGCTGGTTTTTAAGGGGCCCTTCGACAAAAACATCAATTAGAATCCATGATAATGACAGGAACAGTAAACAAGATTTAATCGAACTATAAATCAATTTTTACAATAATCAAAACTAAATGCAAGAAGATTGGAAAATACAAAAAAAATATACGATAAACAATAAAAGAAGGAAATCCCGCTCTCTGCATAGTTTTCTTACAACTAAACATCGAGGATGCCTGCTTTGACTCGGCTGAGAGGCAATCATAGACTGCTGCAACCAAATTGTATGCGACCGAGTGAATACTGGAATCAAGATTCATGGAAGTTGAAAAAAGACAGCTATCTTCCTTAATATTCATCACGAGGCATCATAACGGATGGCAGACAGCCTTAGGGGGGACTGCGGGGGCTTAAATGAGTTTGAAAGAAAAACAATAAAAAAATCGAGACGTGGAGAGAAAAAAAGTAGAGGAGAGGAAAGCAAGGACGTGGCACAGGAAAAGGCTGGACTGATGCGACGTCAAACTAGGAACAGAGGAAAAGGGAGAAAGAAAAAAATGAAGTGACAGCAATGGAACAAGGAGTGCAAACGATAAGGCTGCCAGTACATTAAAGGATTTAACATTTTCATGGCTTGATAAGACACGACTTTTCGCCTGAAAAAGGTAAATTCGAGACGAATGAAACACCAGAGCTTAAAAAAACAAATTGATTTTTACCAACGAGGAAACATCACACAGGATTTTAAATGATCTTCTTAACGAAATGATTAGCATAAGCATTAGCAAACCTTCCGAAATATGGTTGGTGGATACCGGCAATTTTTGGTGGCTCACAGCCTGGGATCAGAAATGAGGCGACGCTACAAATTGCAAACAGCTGGAAAACAAAGCAGTACTTTGCAGCCACTTGACACGAATCCGATCCTTTGAGTCGCTTCATCAGTATGCTGCCGATGAAGATGCCACCAGCTGTACCGGGAATTAGCGTCACTCCGACAGATATGCCAGCTTCTGAATTCGTTGCACCGAAATTCGATTGGAGGTACTTAACGATGAACGGGCCTAGCCCTGTCGCAATAATAGTGCTGCATGCCAAAGCAAGAGTGTTGAACATGTACGTTGGGTTTCGTAGAAGACTTATTGTGGCCGGTATCATTTCCCTCAGCTTTCCGTGGATCCTTGTGTCTTCGGGTCTGATCTTTCCGTCACGGATAGCCTGTTGCCGCAAGGCTCTGGAACCAGGCATATGTCGCGGGTATGCAAAAAGAGCACACGAGGTAACGAAGATAAGTAGGCCACCACAAAAATGACCTAGCCACCATGCTCCAATCCATCGTGGATCATCGGGACTCAGATTCAATCCGACTGGCTACAAAATGAGATCGGAATTTTAGAATAACAGAGGCAGTTACTAGCAACTACTACCGATTCTCACTACCATCATCTAAGTCCCTGGAAGACGAGAAGGGGCAGCCGGCGATAAAACACAGGACTAAAATTCATTGAAATTCACGAAACTGGTCGGATAAATAAAGTTATTGAAAGAAGCCCATCAAGCAGATCCATGGCGAGTCAATTAAAAGAGAAACAAAGAAACAGAGGAAGGCCCCCACTATTATCACTATTATTATAATTTTCATTTCATTTGAGAGCATAGATAGCGACTGCTTGCATTGGGAAAGGCTGCTTAAGATGAAATTAGCTTTGCTGTGTAATGTTGCGCTAACTAGCTTGGCGCCGTATCATAAATTTGTAAATTTGCTGTTAACTATCTTTCCGGTAACCATGTTGTCTAGCTGTGCTGTGAAGTTTGTACTTCCTGTGTCATGTGCTATTTGTGTGCCTGTTGATTGGCGTGATTTACAACTACAAATAAATATCCATCGTACAATGTAATTTAGTCAGTTATTCAGAAATTCAGAATTGAAGAGATACTACGCTCAGCAGAAATCCGTGTCGTTATTATGGCCTAATTCTTAGAACCTGAACACGCTACAGCTATGCGGTTAGAAATTCACTGGGAAAATGCCACCGATGCATGTCGATATCCGAAGTTCTAGCTTACCACTGCAGTTTGGTGACACAAGCAGCAATTTCAAGCTGAATACATCCCAAGTTGTCAACGCACCACTTTTATTGTTAATCAAGAAATAACTTTTCGCATTAGTCAAGCTATAAAATTGTGCTTTACTTGACTATAAATAAATGACTAGAACAGCGAAGGATAGTGTATCGATTTAAATTTTAACACGTGATCAAGACAAATCGTCGTTTTCTTGATCGTGAAATCTTCACTAAAAAACCTCTCCGAACTAGCGATTCTGAGAGATAATTTCCTCAACAGGGGACACTGTGGATAGTATGATGATATGGATAGCTGGTGATGAAAGCACAAATAGAAAATCCACACAATGAAGCATACCTGGATTAGGTCCACGTAGACATTGAGCATTGACCCGCCGGCAACAAAGCCGACGCCTGGTCCGAAAAATATCGTTGCATACCAAATGCCGAGGTAGACTGGTGCGACCTTGGGTTTGACGTTCTCGTCTATGTAGGCTGCACCAAGGGTAAAAAGCGGAGCGGTCCCAGCACCCAGCAACAACTTGGCGGATATGAAGGTGAACATGTAATACCACTCTGACTGGCCTAGGACGTGACAACGTGCACTCTCCAACGTGCTGTTCAATGGAACTACATCCATGCAGACATCACGATTCTTGAAAATATTTGCATCCTCATCTGGTATATATTTCCCAATAAGCAGGTGCGGCAGTACATACAGTAGGCTTCCAAACGCTGTTACCAAAGCTCCGACGGCCAAGTACTTGGGCTTGTGGCCAAAACTCCCATAGTAACTGAGGAATGCTATGAGCAAAAGGGACGATATCTCCTTCGCTGCGACAATTGTGCCAGATTCCTTGCTATTCAATTTGAACTGCTTCTCCAGTGTTGAAAGTCCGACGTTGGTAAAACCTTGAACGATCATCCCTGGAAAAGGAATGGACAAGTAAATACGACACCCTCGCAGCATGAGAAGATCAGCTTCTGGTGGCTACCTATCAAAACACAACTGGACAAATTTGAAACAACGTGAGATCGTTCATTCAGTCACGCAGCACCAACTCTGTGGGAAAAACCTCTGCATTCAATTCGCTTGTTATCTTTATGGCGTAGTTACACGCAATCATTAAGATCAGATTACTCTATACAACTAATTCAGTGGCCTATAGGGGACAATGCAGAAACCTCCACGTTGGTGTCCCTGGATATCGACCGCCGAAAGTGATCTCGACTCATTTTTGTCGGCTCGTAACCGATTCTGCAACCACATTCCCTCAAAGCACATTTGAAGGAAAGACGCGATTAAAAAAGTGGCCAATAGATGTAGCCGTCAGATTTTATAGAGCACAGGAGCAATTAGGTCTCGACAAAGTTTCCCAAAATAAGAAATCCATTGATCTTATGATAGAGTTCTAAGTGTCAAGGTCTAAGCGCACGTGTGCCATGGAGCTTTAGGCGCTATAAAAATTGCCATACATTATAGTGATGCGCAAATCGATGTGCAACTCTAGAATTCAATCAACAGCAAATCGTCACCGATAATTTGATGACGTCACAATTCGAGGTGTGCCCTTCGTCGCAAAAACAAACTTGGACGACTGAGGTACTAGAAAAGAGAGTGGTCGGGGGTTCAAATCCTTCCTTGTTCGTACCAGTTGTTTAAATGCTCCTCTTCAGCATAGTACTATATTTTCAATGCAATCAATCCTTCTGCTATAACTATTCCTGTTTACTGCCGATATTCTAAAAAGTGGGCTCGATTCAATTAGCGGTAAAATGCAGTGATCAATCTCATTCAATAAGCAACCCAATGCTATAAGGAATTAATTAGGAATCCAATTCATCTAGTAATCCAATTCAATTAGCAATATAGCGAAAAAAGTAATTCAATTCAATCCATAGTCCAATTCAATTAGTAGTGCAATTCATTTTGTAATTCTGATCCATAATGTAACCCAATTCAGTTAGCAATCCAATTCAATAAGTGAAGCAATCAGATCAATTGGATGAATCAACATGGAAGTGAACCATCAAAAATTCAAACTGACGCATTTGACGGCATACAAGCACGCTTGCAAAGGTCTTTAAATCGACTATATACGATGCTGGATGTGGTGAAGCATTCACAAATCGATAAAAACAGTAGGAGGTCACATTGAAGAACGCTGGTGAACCCTTTGAGCGCCTGAGCCGAAAACTGGTTCCTTTAACACTCTCTTACCGTGCTATACATGTCAGAAATATTGAGAGGGAAATTTTCCTTTAGCATACTTTGAGACTGTGAGCAAAAACCACTCGAGGCGTAGGCCCAATGGCCTGTACAAAACGGCTCGATATGGATTACTTAACATGACGACGTTCAAGTCTGTGTGATGATAAGAAATAACCCAAACCTTATTGATATAGAAAAGCGGATGAAAAATCCAAGCATAGAGATGGCGCGTTTGCAAACAACAGATGTTTTCTAGGTATTCGCAACTTCAACTTTGGTGTATAGGACGTGCAGCAAGTGCTCCAGTTTGTGGATGACTTACCAGAAACACCCTGTGGTAACTCAAATACAAAAAGGGGGTGGTGCTAGTCCCATGATTGGAAATAAAGAGAGCCAGTGGCTCTGAGAGTAATAATGATAATGATATAGCAAGACGAATATCTATATAAGATGCATTCATATTTTTATATATTTCATACTTAATTCTTTCAAAGAGGACTGCCCTTTAGCATAAGCTGGTTTTCAAGAGACACTCCAGCTGCTGATGATGTTGATGTGTGTCCTGTGCCTTATGATTTAAATCATAGAGCCCTAATCATAACAATCAAAATGAATCACATTAAGATAATCAAACCACCCTTAGTGAAGTCCGGCTCAAGGTCGGTATCGAACCACTAACCACAAGATCTACGAGTAATTGACTTACAGATGAGTCATCCTACCCACCCCACCGCACTCTGCAGTCAGTACTCACCATAACTTAAACCGAAAATCGCAACAAAATCACAATAAGTTTATCTTCCTGCTTTCCTCCAACAACTTACAACTTCCTAAATGATTTCAAGATTGTTTGAAGATGACATTTGGCAGGTGGTACTGGAGTGAGGCATGTGCAGTTGGTCTTCAAATAAGGCCGAGTAGCAAAGCTTTATCGTAATTGCAGTTCGAGCATAACTTAGATTAGAAATCAAGACTGCATCGCGATAGAATAGCTTGCATGAGGAATGACGTCGAAACAATATTCAATAATCATGAAGGGAATCGAGTAGGCCACGATGAGATTCTGTCAAAGGATTACAAACAGTAAGCACAGATCATGAATACATAATGACTATTTGCAAAACGATCCATTATTAATTGGCTCCGTGAGAACACGTACGTAGGTTGATGGAATCATGAAAAGCGCTTCCTGAATTCCGATTCATTTGCAGCGAGCATCGTTGCTCCAGCTTAAAACGCTGCACGTTTACAACTAGAGAATCATTGTGTGATTGAGCAAGATGGAGCCATTTGCCCCCGAATGCCAGTGCTTGGAGACAAGGCTGCATAAAAAGCTGGATTATTGCCTACTCTTTGAAGGAATCGTCAGCAGGAAGGAGAACCGATACATCCCTCTCACTACATGTGCTATCACTTTCATCAGGACACACGTTGATAACAGCGCCACTTCTGTTAACTCCTGCATTAAGATTCGCTCTATAATCATCAAAATTATTTACTTTTATTATACAAGGACTGGACAGACCATGTCTTGATGGACCTTTGCACTATTTTTTCACTTGCTTTAACGTTATATTTCCTTCTGTCTTTTGCTTCTTTTTCCGTTTGAATTGTCATTATTATTAATAGAAACAGCCAATTACACACTGCCTGTTATAAGAGGGGTGTGTTTTTGTATTTTCAATATGCAGTTGATGAATGGTTTGGAAAAATTACCAGTTGCATCCAACAAGACGTGCATTTCTTTGTCGGTTCATGAATGGGGGCCTTCCCGCTGGCAAACCCTGTGAGTACCTGCACCGAACAGGGAAACTAACTGCTTCTCCATTCTCATACCACGCTACAAATGTTAGACATGTTGAGAGGGACGTGATTATGTTATCAATATACATTTCCTTGCAATCTGATGGAGCTCCATACAACATAATCTGAATGCACAACTTTAAAGTAACTAGACTTTGCCCCTGACCAATCAGAACAGAACGACTTAGATGGCAGGTATTGAAAGGACAAAAGCTACAGTTGCGAAATTTTTCGAACCAGATTATGAAGTAGAGAGTTGCTATACGAAACTACCTCTTCTTGGACTCTAACATGACTCCGGAAATCTCGATATTAACCGACAATGTGTTGGTGCATTTTTCATGACATGCTGTGAAAAGCATCACTTAAGATTGGCTACCGATCTCGACGTGGTGACCGGCACTCAGTTGTGACTTCTATACGTGGTCTACGCACAATATTGCTAAAATTACCCGACCATCCATTCACCACTGCTTGTCATTTGCCGACGCGTATACATCTCTTCTATGTGCTTGAAGAATCGTAACAGCCGACAACTGGTTTTGAAACTTCGCGTCGCTTGGTTTCGAACGAAGACCACAAAAGTCAAAAACCAACTTATTGCCAATGCCCAAAACCTAATTTCCATTCACATGCCAGTGACGGACGATTGAGAAAATCCGATGGAAGTCAGTGAAATATGAAGGAAATCACAAAGAAGATGGCATTCAACCTTACCTTGTGCAGCTGAATAGCAGACAAGGAAAAACAGGAACCATTTCGGAGTATTCAGCTTCTGCAGTCTGTTCGGCTTGCACTTGTTCCAACCGCATCGTGTGTTGTCATCAAAGGCGAGGCTCGAATTCGACTCAACTTCGAATTCCCCGATGGAGTAGCACTTGGAGTCTCTTTGTTCGTTCTCTGCGACTGTCATTGTGTCAGAATTCATTTAAGACATGATGCTGCAACGGAAACGACTTGCGGTTAGCTCAAAGCGAACACAATTACATATCGGTCCTTAAGTGGATGTGACAGTTGGCTCAAAGCGAACACAACTACATATCGGTCCTTAAGTGGGTGTGACAGTTAGCTCAAAGCGAACACAATTACATATCGGTCCTTAAGTGGATGTGACAGTTAGCTCAAAGCGAACACAATTACACATCGGTCCTTACGTGGATGTGACAGTTAGCTCAAAGCGAACACAACTACATATCGGTCCTTAAGTGGATGTGACAGTTAGCTCAAAGCGAACACAACTACATATCGGCCCTTACGTGCATGTGACAGCCAAAAACGGCGAAAACAGTGTTAAAAATGAAAATAAATACGTCAAAATCTCGCTGTAAACAACGCAGTAAACACCACATTGAAATATTCACTAGGAATGAAACGGCTTCTTTGTAACATACGTAATTTCCACAGTAACTTCGAAATCTTGATTCAACAGAACTGCTCAATATTTGCTAACTTATTCTTCATATCATTTTTCAGCAAAATCTGCAGAGGATACACTGAGTCGTGGCTGACGCACTCACTTTCGGTGCAAAGAGTCTTAGGTTCGAGCCCCTTGTTCAGCCACTCGTCTAATACTGGCTCCCGATTCCCCAGCAGAACATCGTCACCTAGCATAAGCTTGGACGCAAAGGAGAAGAGGAAGCCGTGGATAGCGTAAATGAGAGTAACATCACATGCTGTCTGTTCTGTTTCACACAAAGTACCTGCTTTTGGTCGATTCCTGCCTTCGGCGCTCTGTTTAGTGGGAAAGCGGATTGAGCACAGCCGCGTAGTTTGTCAGCTTGATGTACGAATTCGTAGGGTTACACATCAAAACCATCTAGATACCATGCACATGCACATTAATTCTTATGTTTACTGCGGCGAAACTCAACTTCAGAAAGCGGAAGTCTGCTGACATCTGTTTATCTGGAACACTAGACATGGTGATGAAGTGCCAGGGCAATACGAAGCGAAATGAAAAGTAGAACTTCGCTTTTATCCAACTCCCCCTCATCTCTTATCAAGACATGATTTAAGTTTCAAAAAGATCTGACGAAATGGGAAAGCGTCTCAATTAGCTAAATTCGCTCAACAAGACCTTGAAATTTTCAAAACTTAGCGGAGGCAAAATGACACCGAACAATGCCAACTCAAATGTGGTAACATCACTCGACCAACTTCCGAAAGTTTATCTAAGGTTGTTGCCAAAATGCCCTCGCATGACGGTGCAAGCAATGGCGGTGACAAACTCCACTGACAACATCAAGGGAGAAAAATCAAGCTCAGTAAACTAACGGGGAAGCTTTCCAACTCAAAATTGACTGCGTTTCTTAGCAGCAGTCGTTAGAAAGTCAATCCCACCAAACCCAACTCCAAGAGATTGTAGGCCGGATATCCCACCTGCCACTGTTCCATTCTATTGGGTCAGTATACGTAGCTGTGTTCTTACGTCTATTGGTTATTCTGGTGTAGTACTCGGACTAGTTAACTGAGATTCGCTGCAATTCGATATAAGCAACTGACACGAGAGGGTTCTGCTTGTCTTCCAAAATCGAGAACCAAAATTTGACGCACGGTACCTTCTCCATCAGCCAGGAAAACGTCGTCCCCCATCTGGCAGCAAACAGAGGATGATCGAGCAAACACAGCCGCCACCGAAAAGTTTAATAAGTTCCCACTTGCGGTGGGATGATGAAACACCACACGAATTAGCTGATGAAGAATGTGGGCTGGCACACGTCAATGAACCAGTGACCTTCGTGGAAGCAAAATCATAAATGAAAGGCGAAACCAGAGAAAATGCCGAATTCTTGGAACGATGAGATAAAATACAGTCCATGTGCGAGTAGCATGCTGGCTTACTGTCGATCTCAAGATCTGACGAGCGCCGGCCTCCTACGAATGAGACCGATTCGAAATGGGGCAAACAAACACCTGTGCACATGGATGGCTTTTGTGCAGTTTCTTGTAAAAAGAACATTAACGAAATTAACGATTAAAATATCTCCCTGCTGTTTTGAATTACGTCTATGCGGAATCGAGAGCCCTGCCCTTTGTGAGAGCTATAAAAAAAGGCTAACAGCTGTAACTTATTCCCCACTTTTACATGTCAAATTACGACATCAAGGATGAAGTTTGTGAGAGAATTATAAAAGTATAGAAGCCAATACATTCATCACCAAAATAAAAAGGCGGCGACAAAAATTTGACAACAAAACAACAGAACTGGAGATTCCTTTCATCTGCAACATTTCTGCCAAGTCACCCAGCAAAATAGATGTGAAATCTCCAACCAGAGCTTTTTAGTTTGTGTATCTGCAAGTTTTTGCCAAATTTTTCCTAATTCAGTCAAAATTTCTTGACATGGATCTGATCTTTATCAAGATATAGACAGGGCTTTCAGAAAAAAATTGTGTTCACTTGTTCTGTGTAAATTTCTCAATTCCTTCCTTGTACCTAGCCTCAGTTGCATGAGACACAAGAAAATGTTGTCAACGTTGTGATGCAATATTTGCATGAGCAAGTACAGTCTATGAATATACAAGTTTCACATCAAATCAGCATGGCAGGTATGGTGGGTTGGCAGGTGCTAGAGTTTTCTTCCAGGTGAAGACTCCTTTCAAATACTGCAAACATTCCACCTGACAAGAACTGCAGAAATACCCGGCTCTTGCCATTTTCTTAACCAATGTGAGCACACAGGCTACGCATCCTCATCATCATTATCATCATCAATATCAATCATCATCACTTTCATAAGACCATCATCACTATGCCTACACAACAGCAAATCATAGTTTATTTGCATATATCTTGTGACTATAGTAGATAAACTCTAGTTTTGTGAGAAGAATCATGCATACTACTTAAAACTGATTCTGCAGAAGCAATAAGGTGGGTAAGAACACAAGAATGAGCCCAACCACAATCCATTAAATATCAACTAAGCAGGTGAGTATTCACGAACCCATAGACTTATCCTTACCACAATTAACAAAAAATTGAAGCAGCACTGTAGATAAGGACTTCCATGCCAACTATAATCATTCTGTGGCAAGCGTGAGGCTCTGCTGAACAGTTAGCTCATTATGGTAGGAAGGTGCAGGGGATAGAACTCAAAACTGTTTGTTTATTAGTTCAGTGGACCTTTTGGTGAATCTCTTTGCGATTTATCCAAGTTTTGCCTTATAATTTCCTGTAATACCCCCACTTACATTACGTCAAATTCTCTGTGCATGGCTTTGAATGCTGTTGTGCTTTCGGTGAACATTTACTTAGTGAGTTAGCAAGCATAACTTTACAATTCATTCCCATGGCAGCTCATTCTTGTCATTTCACCAGAAGAAAAAACGACTAACGAAATTTCCAGAGCAACAATTCGTGATTCTCTGGGAAAATGCATTAAAGATGGAAGAACAGACCATAAATAAATTAAGTCCACCTGTACTGATATTTGTTTCTTTCCATTTAAAAGATTAAGCACTTCATAAACTAGTTATTTTGCTCCGTTTCTAGCAACAAGATGAATTGAGAAGGTTAAAGACAAACTGATCCCTGATGTGAATTTTATGGAGAGTGAGGAGAGGAGAGGATCTTTAATCACAGACATTGAAGACAAGAGGTTATGCTGTATCCAGGAGGACAAGGGCAATACTTAATAAGAATGGCTTTTTCTAGTGTCCTTCGGATTATCTTAAATCACTCATTCGCGAAAGCTTTTCACACTGCAGTGTAATGGTTGGAGATTTACGAAAGATAGCTGTCCTATGACTTTCTGTAGTGTGTAGTTAAAAAAAGTGGAGATAGATGCAAAATATGGCTAAGTCTAAGAACCTCCAATAACCCCAACATTCAAGAAATAAAAATTGCAAAATTCAATTTGGCATTAACAGCAGTGCTACCGAAAATGCACAGAATAGTATTTCTAGTTCAGGTGATAATCATGAAGGGCTCAGTTCAACCTAACGTACGGAGAGTGGCAACTGTAGGTTCATCGTTCCGCAGGAAATTATCAGGAAACTGAAGTAGTTTTTGAAGGCATGATATTAAAAAATATAAAAGGAATATTCCCTTAGGGCATTTTCATGAATAAACACGAATTCTTGAAGTTTAAGCATGTGCATAAAACTCTTCATAGCGTGAACACATAAACATTATCTAATTTGGTATCGAGATTTCAGAAACGGTAGTGAAGCCACAAAGTTGTCTAGCTGAATTAGGAAGCTCCTTAGAGCATACTTCTGCTTTGATTTGCGTTAAAACCACAATTTGGTTTATCAACGAAGCATGTAAGATTCAAAAGCAATTAATCTAAAACTACAGCGCTCGATGATTAGGAAAATTTTTGTAAATAGCTGATAGACGCCGCTACCTGTCACATGAGAATTCAGTTGGCCTAAATTTCAGAGCAAGAAAATGCAAGTTGAGAATTTCCCGAAAACTAGTCCTACAGTTTCGTAAATTTCAGAAAATATCAGCATTAATTTACCTAAGCTTCGAAAGCTATGATGCCACCGACCACTGTTGCTCCTTATTGTCCGTAGAAATGAAAAGATCCAAGCTGCCTTTAACTGTGTACAGTCCTGCGGGAACGAACTTACTGCACTCTGAGGTCACGTTGTAGAAGCAGCTGTTTGAATTCAAACTCACGCTATGTTTATATTCTTTCCACTAAAAAGAAAGATCGACTCTTCAGCCGGCGAAATACAGATAAACGTTGTTTCTTTGTAAGATTCAGGGTCAGCTTTAATGTTAGCTGCTATACCACGATAAACAATTATCCAAAGAAGCTCTTCAAGACAGATGACACAAAATTAATTCTCCACTGCTTGGCACCATCAAATTTCCCCTTAGAGTGAGTACCTTTGTTTAAAACGACCTCAAATTACCGTGCTAAAGCTGCTCTGGTGTCTTTGGTGTCCTCATTTGACTTTTTTAGTCTCTTCACAACACAGGAATGGGAAAATGCAATTATTTTTGCGAAACAATGGCAGTGACAAAACACGATATGTCCCGGCAACCGCATTGGCAGCCCCACTTCGACATTCCGGTTACATAAGGACGTCTTGATTCAAATGAGAGGTGGCATCGTATATAACAGGAATGATGAGGAATTATCAATTAAAATTGAATATAAAGCAAACAAAGGCGGATCAAATAATTTCATAACATGATTTAGATCGATGTAATGATACAAGCTTATTGCTCAATGACTTTCTGATCTACTGTAATTATATACTGAGCACTCCGTTTCTAGCAGGGCATAGTTCCACTAAAGCAAACAAGTCGATATATACAAATATTAAGGCAAGGGGCATGAGGGCTCACCCCCTAGTTACTCCTCCGAGGATTTTCGAGGGAGTTTTAGCCCCGCTATAGTTATCCTAATTTTCTAATTCAGAATCGTTTAGGGATTTTGAATGACGGCATTTTTGATCCCTTCATATGAAGAACAGCCTATCTAAGCAATTCAAGGGATCATTTTTCTGAGCATTTTCTGGAGGAACGTAGCCACATGCCCTACGCTTCTGACGCAAGAGCACGCCCCATTGCTGCATGACAACTCCGCCCTTCGAACAGCCCCTCTCCCACTTACTTTTCTCGCTTTACACTGCTGCCTATGTTTTTATAGTGCATTCTATTTCTACATTGTGGGGAAATTGGCATTGTGCTATCTACCTATGGCTATCTATGGCTACCTATGGCTATCTATGGCTACCTATGGCTATCTATGGCTATCTATGGCTATCTATGGCTATCTATGGCTATCTATGGCTATCTATGGCTATCTATGGCTATCAATCTATCTATCTATCTATCTATCTATCTATCTATCTATCTATCCATCTATCCATCTATCTATCCATGCCTATCTATATATCTATATATTTATATATATAAATATATGTTTATATATATATATTTAAATATATATCTATCTATGCCTATCTATGCCTATCTACGTCTATCTATGCCATCTATGCCTATCTATGCCATCTATGCCCATCTATGCCTATCTATCTATTTATCTAATGATACTGTACATTGATCTGTGGATACAGTAGGCATTACGTACGATGTCTAGAGAACACAACTGATGGGCTGAGAGTCCCTTGATCGAGGTAACCTCGTTCCCGTTGCGGGATGCCCTGTTCTCTGCTCAAACAGCAAATTAGTACCGTGCATCAAGCCGAAGGATGTAAAGATTGGTGAGGAAAGGAATTGTCCACCCTTCCTCACAATGCTGTTGCTCAGAATGGCACCTCTCTAACAAGTTGCTCCCAAACGCTGGCTTATAAGCCATACTCCAAGCCTAACGGCAGCTCTGTATAAATCAATACCTAGTCTAACCACCTACCCAATACTATCAAGCGCATTCCAAGTAAAATGTAGGAAAGAAGAAGCAAAGCATCATCAAATAAGGAATCTTTGAGCGTGCAGTCTCGCTCTATAACAACGCCCTCAAATCAGTTTTCGCAAATCAAATACACTTGTCAAGAGAATGTTGAATGTTTGAAGTAAATTCCAAAATGCGAATTGGTTTCTTCTTAATTTTTCATCTGAAGATGAGCATGTTCTAGCCTCTTCTTATTTTTTGGGCAAATCGAACCCCAGTGTTCTTATAGAAATGTGCTCTTATAAAAAAGAAGTGTGGCACACTCAAAGAAGCACAGACAAAATATGGAGATGGATCGAAATCACGCAAAATCATCTGGTCCAACCCGCAATATAGAATGAATGTGGAAGTAAACTTTGCAAGAAATTTGGTTCCTAACCATACTTGATAGATCCTTCCCAAAAACGCACAAGCTCCGTAACTATTCAACCGTAATAACGTCAAAGTCAGTTATGGTTGCATCCCCAACATCTCGAACGAGGGATATAGCAACCGGGGGTGTGGGGAGGGGGGTACGCCACCCCCTAACTTATGGAACGAGCTATGATTCAGGTAAAATAGGATATTACATAGTACAATCAGGTAACTTTTGAAGAATGGAACTTTGAAATTCAGGTAAATTCAACCTTGCAAATAAGGTTCTTGCGATGTTCCTGTCTCGAACATCACATCCCATAATAAAACAAATTGTCAAAAAAAAGTGAAGACAAGGACCCTAGATGCAACTGCAGAAATAAAGATACATGCCATGCCCCTAAATGGCGAATACCAATTGGTAGGACAACAGAATCAGACGAAGGAGTCCACTAACTACTTTAAGTTTGACAGAAAATACATTCAAGGAAGGATGGAGCCAACATAGAAACAGCGTTAAACATGAGCTAAAGCAGATTCCAACGAGCTATCTAAAAAATACGTTCGGGAATTAAACAGAAATAGCACCACACCAATCATATCATTGGAAGTTATAGATCATAGAAACCTATACGAAAATGGCTCAAAGTATATATATGTGAGTATAAATACAAATTTATATATATATATATACATATATATATATATGTACATATTTATATTTCATATATATATATATATGTATATATTTATATATATGTCTATATATAAATATAAATATATATATATACATTATATATATGTATATATATATATATATATATATATATATATATATATAGACGATCCGGAATTACTTGTTATATGTTTCTGTAATTCTCTACTAGTTTCGACCAATGGTCATCATCAGGAGAATGATAAAGTGTGCTAACACAACTGTTTTGGTCATTTGACGAATTATGATAATGCAGAGTTTCTTATAACGAAATGTCATCAGTCAACTTTATACAGACCTTCTTTTAATGAATTGATATGGCACAGGGGAATAATGCGATAAAAATTAGTTAACAGTGTGCTGTGGCTCTTGCCCTTGGGTATAAATGTTTTAGCTTATCGAAATCTTTCGATCTAATTCTATGTCTATAATTTTTAAGTCTAATGTTAGAGGGCAATTCTGATTTTCCTACGTATTGTTTAGTGCAATATGTGGATTCTGGTAAGTATATGACATTGTTACTTTTACAATTGGTTTTGTGATAAATGTTGAAGCACTTGTGCGTGACAAACCATTGAATGAGCTTGTTGACTTTACGTAGTTACAGCATAGACTTTTAGTGCCGTTGCATGGTTGGCAATGATGTATATAGTGTGTTTTTCTAGGACTTTTTTTGAACGACTATTTTGTTAAAAATATTGTTGCTACCGATCCTTTCTTTAAGATTTTTGGGTCGTCGAAAGGTAAGCATGCCAGGCTCCTTAAAAATATTGTTAAAGTAAGTTAAGTTTTAAGATCTCCCAACTGTTATTAAGTATACTGTCTATTGGTGGAAGGGCAATGTTAAATGTTGTAACAAGGGGGATACGATTTATTGCTTGCTTGTCAGTCAGTTTCAAGGTGTCTTCTGTGCTGATGGTGGTGGCTTTGTTGATTTGCTCATCTTCAAACGTTTGTTAATAGCCTCTTGCTTTGAATTGCGTTTTTAGTTTCTCTAATTGTGTGTTGAGATCGCTGTCATTAGAGCAGATTCTTCTAATCCTCAGTTCTTGAGAGTACGGTAAACTTTGCCTGAAGTTTTTGGGTTGGGCTGATTTAAAATGTTGGTAGTTATGTGTGTCAGTGGGTTTTGTATACAAAGTAGTTTGTGGCTGTCTATTGTTATCAATCTATATTAATGTGTCGAGGAATGCAATAGAGTTCTCGAATTTTTCAAATATATATATTTATAAATATAAATGTATATAAATATAAATATATATATATATATATATTGAACATTTGTGTGTGGCCATGCCTCATGATTATCACTGATGAAGCCCTCACAAGGTGAAACGTCTGAAGTAATCCATCAATAAATTTGCCTTAAAAAATAGCCTATTTTATATTCACATATATATATACTTATATATATATATATATATATATATATATATATATATATATATATATATCACACAGAGGGTGCTGTCTTCACACGAAACTCTTCGCACGAAACTCAGAGTAACAGAGAATCGGTCTTTTCCTTTTCTGCATTTCTGCTATCAACGCTCTGTACTTTGTACATAGAGCACCATATGGTGGTGAAGACAGCACCCTCTATGTGATATATATATATATATATATATATATATATAAATATATATATATAAATATATATATATATATGGAAAATACTCATATATGGAAATATTTATAAACTATGAAAGTTGTGGTACTTCCACGCATTGAAAAATACAATGGAGAAAAGTAGACTTCAGAAGGCTAAAACCAAATTGATTGGCGTGTTGGCAAATATTTTGCCGGTAAGGGCATCTTGCTTATTTGTATATAAATCTTGCTTCATCTTGCTAAGTGATCTACATTTTCATCTCAAAATAGCGTCAAATGTTTGGTAAACAGTACGGAAATTGTTGCAAACCAAACAATCTCGTCGGGATGTTCACATACAAAACTAACTCGTATTACGTCGTGAAGCTATGGCTGTCCAGCAGAAGTGTTACCTGTTTCATTCGTGACCGATGGTGAGCTTAAATGGTTGAGAAATAGCCAATAACTGGATAAGCAGGTGCATTAGCCAACATAATTCCAGTTGTTCTATAGTCCAGTCGGTCTTATTTGCAAGTTCCATATTAATAAGACGCTCAAATCGGAAAAGGACACAGGGCCTTAGAAGTACAAGATATCACAAAGACAGTTACCAAACACGTTTCTTTAAAATATATACAAACAAACGGTGCTGATCTTATTACAAAATTAATAAACAGGTCATTAGCAATTTCTAATATCCATTTTAAACGAGTTAGGATATAAATACGACCTCTTCGAGTCTAGAATTTCGCTGAGAATTGCGATCCTCATCCGAAACGGCTTGCAGATAAGGTATTGCAGAGATAGCCCTTCGAACAAAATATATTCACCTCAGGAAAGGGGGAGGCATGCTAAATCGATTAACTAGTCCATGATCAACGGTAGAAACTTCAATTAATCGCTGCGTTTCGCACAAAGGTACATTTTTCTTCTTCCATGTGCACTTGGGATATTGGCAAACAAAAAAATGCCGGCATCGTACAAGGGGAAAATGTATCGGGTAGATAGCAACAGCGCAGTATGCATCCATTACATCTTTGAAATTCTAAGGAGAATTGGAGGGGATTCAAAAAGGATGGAGGAAACTCACGGGGCAAAGGTCTGCTCAAGGTTTCGCGTTAGGCTTTGACTTTAGGGAAAAATTTGAGGGGTTCAGTGGCTTGGATGCTCTTGCAAAACGTATAGAAACTATAGAAAAAAGAAATAAATGGGATTTCCTTGAGAAAAATAACAATCAATGGGGATGAATAAGTTTATCGAACTCTAAAGAGAACACGAGAGTGTGCAAAGAAATGATCGATTTTTGGCACAAATCATTAAAATTTACAAAAATCTACTGTGAATCATACAAATCTCCTTTCTTACAATGAAGATTGGCATTACCTTGACAAGCTGAGCCGCCTGTGGGTTTTTAATAGGATCTAGCCAGTTCTCAAACGACTTGTAAAAGCTGTGCTTACCATTCGTGGCTATGGGCAATTCTATCTATCAAAATACAACCTGTCTGATAGAGATTAATCTTTCATATCTATTCAAGAAATATTGAGGGAACGCGTGCAAACACAAACACCCGTAAAAGCAAATGCCAGTGAAAAAGCGAGAAAATCCAATCACGCATTTTCTGTAAAAAAAAGCAGACTAGATTTCTATTTGTCGTGACAGTGCTACTACGAGTAACATTGAGTAAGATGGAGTAGGTGAAAGATTTCTATTCGTCTTGGACGCAGCACGGCATCTCGGGATGAAAAGGAGCTGCCTTAACTGAACCGAACGGGGGCTGAACCGCGAACAGACCGCGGGTAAGATCATGGGAGATATTGCCTTTATGTAAATTAATCAAGAGCACAGATTCGTTTTCAAAGAACACGCGGACTTCGACTCGTAAAAACCCGTCCTCGTTTCTGCTAAAACACTTACTATTCAAAACGTAGAAACTCAAAAGGTATGGGAAACTTCAGTAGGCAGTGCGTCCAAAAAATCGGGTCGACTTTGAAGGCCTGACAGATAAGCAGGACGCGAAGATAGACCTACGACAGCGGAGCAGTCCTTTCAGTAGATGCTTCCTATCAGATTTACCGAAGTTTCTACGCGTGGTTAAAGTGAGAAGATTACTCAAACGACACAGCCATATATGTATGTGATTGCTGTACAGAAATGGTCTTCAAGACCAGGTTAGGGTAAATGGAAAAATTATATACAAATGTATAACAAGGAATAAATTACTCGAAAATTCTATTTAAAAAATCACACTATTCACTTGCATGAGATAAGCTAAAAGCAGGTACTTGTGGCGAATTTTGAACAGATTTCTGCTGATTGATAATTAGTCTTGGTCGGACTTGGTGCCTTTTGACATACCAGTTATTGGTATAAATCGAGCCGGGGTCTGTAGTGAAGCAGCAATGGTTTGGTCTAAAAGAGAAATCAACAAAAGGAGGATTCAGAGTCATGCAGCTTCCTCCAACAGCAGTAGCCCATGCTCCAATGAGTTCAAGCTCTATAGGTCGGGGTGGGCAAACTACGGCCCGCCGAGAGCTTTTTGGTGGCCCACCAAGAACTTGTATCAAGCCAAAACAACTCTCCCGTTATTCTCGTTTTCTAACCACCTGATACCGTATAAACGCATTATAAACATTTTAAATGTTACCATGCTGAGGATGGATTATGCTTTCAAAAGATTTAAGCATATTTTTCATCTTTATTGCGTGACAATCTAATTTTGAAAATGCCTTGGCAACATACTGTGCGGCCCTTTAAAACTTAAAATTTGTAACTGCGGCCCTTGCACTGAAAAGTTTGCCCACGTCTGATGTACAGTATAGATATTCAGAAAGCTCTGTAAAGCCCTTTAAGACTGTTGCAAATATCTTATGGTTCGGAGGAGAATGGTGGGATTTAGGGACTCTAAACTTGTTTCGAGGTATCTATGGCATACGTTATTATCTCAAGCTTAGTTAAAAAGGCTTACTCGTCCCCACACGAAAAAAAAACCCAAAGAAAATATATGGCCAACTTTGGTTACTTACGAATCTCAGCGCGGTCGTTACCGAATCTTCAAGTAACGAGGCGGCGTGTTGATAAAATTAAAAATGAACGGACACGTTTGATTATGGAAGGCTAATTTCATATGGTTGAAGAAGCGAGACGTGTTTGCTACACTTCACGACAGCAATATCGCTAACAAGAACGCAGATCAACGACAACAGACAATGCATATACAGGCGGTGGCGATCGAACAATAGCGATGCGCTGTCTATCATAATATTTTGCCAATAACTTACAGGCAACAACATAATCAACTAATGAATTTAGTAAACAAGTCATCACATCGGTAAAACTTCACTGCTTTCGTCACGTTGATTAAAATTCGTTGGTTAAGATGTAGAAAACCGGAAAACTGCCATTGAAGAAACAGTTACAGCCATATACACTTGGTGGCGGTTGAGTAATGGCGAATTTAAATCGAGTTAATGAAAAAACGACCCAAAAAGTCTATGCTTAACACGAGTAGAGTTCTTAAGATTTCAGAATACAAAGCAACGAGCCATCATCAGGGAAGAAAATAACAAACAACGCCAGCAACAAACTATAAAAAACTTAAAGCGCTTATTTTCCGGTCTGACTTTGAATCGCACTAAATTAATCACGTTCAATTTGATAATTGTTTGCGTTTGTGGCAGCTACATCGCTGATAAAAAATTTGACTGGTACGTTGAGCGGCCAATGTATTTGCTCTGCTATGAAATCCCTTCCGAATCAATCGGTCGCTAGGAATAATTCCGTTTCATAATCCGATTCCTCTGACTTAAGAACTCACATTGATTTTAGCCCCTGTCTATCTAGATTTACTGTCTTTACCATGTTGAAAGAATAACGTATCTTGTCCTCTGTCCAAGAAACAAAATTAGATTGACTATCGGAGATAAAAATCTGACGTTGAGAGGCCCATAAAAACAGAAAGACAGGTAAACGACGTGTGACGACATGACGTTTTCGACAAACACTACAAAATCCGAAACGGGGAAGCACAGAAACGTGACGCTTGGGGACAAGAGGGAAGGCCTACGCCTAACAAAGCTTCATTGAGATGGAATAAACCATTATATTTTACCATGACCATTTGAGATGAAACCGTGCAGAGGCGAATATGTGGTTATGATTGCATGAGTAGTTGAACTTTCAAGTGGCTCTACTTTGCACAATGATAGCATTGAAGACAAGTCGTGGTTTCATTTTACAAGTGTGAAAATCATTACACGTGCTGGATTTTTGGCGAGTTTTAAGCAAAAAGAGATAAGCTTACTTGCAACTTCCATCTAGTTACACTCAAAAACTTCAAGGTGTGATCCTTTCCAAGAATTTCATTATTACAGAGAACGTCCAACTGAAAAATTGCAAGAACAATTGTCAGTATTCTTAACAGAATTAGCTAAAAAAATTATGAAAAATATAGACTATAATAAGCAAGGACAATGGCATAGTAAAACAAAAGACGAGTTGAAATCTTCGAGAAAAGGTTTTACGTAAACAAACAGGAAGAAGGCTACTTGTTAGTGACAGATCATTGTAACTAATGTGAAGGCAGGTAGTTTTGACACAAGGAACAAAGAGTTGTCTATTAACAAGTGTTCCTTGGTAAACTAAACCGAGCTTAAACTAATTAATAAAGATAGGGCTTAAATACAAATTCGAAGTGACAAATGCTGCGACATTAACCAATAAATTTGAAAATAACAGGAAAATAGATAAGAGTGAAAATACGTGTGGTATGAGCTTTTACGACGACAACTGACATCATGAGATGGCTGATAAACAAGTCGAACATTACTTGGAACAAATACGTTGCTACAAATTATTATTATTATTATTATTATTATTATTATTAGAAAAACAAGTTGAATTATGAGACGTATAGGAAAAGCGGCAAGACATGAAAGAGAGAAAGGATAAAAAGAAAAATATCGAAAATGAATGCGAAAATGGGGGTATCATGACACTTTTTTAGTGGGTTAAGTTGAGGAAAGGCTATGGTGGCCTATACAAAGCCCAACATAGGAATCACAACTTCAATCAATCCGAGTTTGCGGCATCGAATCCAGTTGTTTGGAATTACCAAAGCTTTTGAATACGCCATAACAGGATTAAAACTTCGGGTATGAAATTTGATCCATTCTTCATGCTTATAATTCTCAGCACTTAAAAAAGGCTCTTGCTAAGTCGCAGTTCAACCTGCAAACTGATAAACAGAATTGATCGATATCTCGATATCAAACGATAAAAGTCAACGGGAAAAACAATAACTTACATCTTTGCAGCTCTCTAAGTTAAGCTTCCCTGAGATAAACTTCTTGATGTGTCCCACCGTTGCATACGAGGAACATTTCAAATACTTTCTCTTTAAAGGCTGGATTTTGAGGGAGATAAATTCAAAGATATAGGCTACCCAAAGCCATGCTCATTAAGAATTCAATCCTATCTACGTAAGAAGGTTATCAAACTAGCAGTTAATCTAGGTAAACTTTTGGTTAAGCTTACCATTACGAACTTCTGTCGATTCGAAAGAAAAGCTACTTTCGCAGTTACAGGATATTATTTGTTGTAAACATTTACATCAACTGACACAGCTTAAATGTCACACATAAGAAACAGAAAGAAGCATCGGGTAAGCAAAAGATTGCGGACATGAATCAATGAACAGCAAAGCCATGTAGGTGTTTGTGAAGGTACGATATCATTTCAACCGGCGGAATGTTTTATTCAAATCTCCCCATGCAATGCATCACAGCGTACCACTATTACCACACACACACGAAAGGGAGAATGTTTATGCCTTTTAACATAAAACATGAAAGGAGAGCTCGCGCGTGTTGACACGAAACGTGAAACCAGATTTCCCACGTATGATCTATCGCTTAGTCGCGGGCAGCCACGGGCTGTAAACTTGGTATCGTACACAGGGTGACACAAATGATCCCGTTAGCTTTACCCAACAGACACGCAGACATAGCGTCCATTAAAATTTCCATTTGAACCATATTTTGCTTCAGAGAGACATCAAGGTAGATCCCAAAGCTGATTTCAGCCCAGTATCGTGGTGCAGTGGCGTAATGCTGCCGTGGCGTAGTGGTGCCGTGGCGTAATGCTGCCGTGGCATAGTCGTGCCGTGGCATAGTGGTTAAGCACGCGGACTCACAACACAGGGGTTGTCAGTTCGATTCCTCCATGTGTCACTTTTAAAACGCCATTGGCGAGGAAGGCAACGGGAAACCACCTCATGAATTCCACTACCCTGGAAAAAACTCAGAACCCTGTCTCTGGTTTCTGCTACTCTCGAAATCGAGTATGCAACGCAGTTTTTTTAGTCCAAAGCAACGAAATCAATGCTAATTTGCGCTACTATGTAGCTTGTAGTATTGTAATAACACATCAATGTGTAATGTAAATCATTTGCAGTTACTCAAGGTAGGGGCCACAGCATATGCTCAAGAAATCATCCACTAAGAGGCTGTCCTCACTCAAGACATTCAATAATTTAAAGACGAACAAAGCAGTGGAATGGTAATTTTTGCACATACAAATTGTGTAAAGCGCTTATCAAAGGCTTTGGATTTTCAGATTAATTCAATTTCGATTTGAAATTTTCGGTGTCTTTTTGACAGTCCATTTACATTCTTTTTAGTTTTAGTTGGCATAAATTAGCTTTGTGCAGTTATTCGCTTAGAAGTGCCAATTGCATGTAAATATATACTAATTGCTACGTTTGCACTTCGATTCGGTACACATGATGGTGAAATACCTTACAAAATACACTATTAAAAACTTGCTCAAGGTAAACAATTAACCACATTAGTCCGCCGCTCGAACTTATTAAGAATGCAAATAAATTGCACCCGGGTCATACTCACTACCGAACGGAAAGATGCAAGCGTAAGTTGACGTAGAAAGTGCTTCTACTTGATATTTGTGGTGGCGTGGCCGAGTGGTTAAGGCGCAGTGTTTCGAATCATTTGAGGTCTACTCGCGTGGGTTCGAGTCCCGTCGTTGGAACCACTAACCACAAGCCAACAGTCCACTCAGCTGTCCATCCTTCCGAGGTCGGTGAATGAGTACTCAGAAGTAACTCTGAGGGCACAAGCCCCGGACACACATTTATGACAGCTAATCTAAAGCTGAAGTGTTTCATCCAGTATTCATCCAGTACAAAGATTCGAAACTAAATAAGTATCTTAACGGTTTTTCTTAAAGATAGTTAAATTCAAAGGAGCAATGGTAGACGAACCTTCAGTTTCCGCTTCGGATCTTTTGGCCTGAAAGAAGAAGCATGCCCAAAATCACTCCAATGAAATCATATCGATCAAATCAATCATTGTTGGCATAGACGGAATCAAGAAACAGGGGCTACATAAAGATGGTCGTAGGTTGGAAAATATATGGACGATAATCGTGAGAGACGGAGATAGACATGCCCACGTTTATTGGTTTCGACTATGAGAACCAGTTGTGATATTCGGACTTCCGATAGGAAAACATTTGAACGAAATTTCCTGCTCTTCAAAAAATACAAAGTGATAAGTAAATCCCCAGTTTCATATGGTAGCCGGGCATCCATTTTGTTGGTCTTGTTCAATACTCCATTCTTTCATGCTACTTGGGAGGCTGGGGCACGTGCCAACTGCGATGGAGGTCAAACATTCGGCCGCACGTTTACATACGTTTCTGGGTGCCCTGCACATGTCCACACAACAGTAAATGGTGCATCTGTAACGTTCTTCTGGATAGAACCTTTCTAAAAAGCTACTCTCCGTATCGAGTCGGGAGACCAACTTTGAATAAATGCTTTCCATCTAACATCCAAAGGTAGATTTAGACAACAAGAAGCTTTTGCTTATCGAGCAGTGTACAGGCCCTTCTTCTTGAGTTGAACACACCTCTTGATTTCCATTACTCCTGGAGTGCTAGTGACTTTCCTTACTCTAAGAGAAAGTCTGGCGGGAGGTGGATTCGAGCCACTGACCATAGGATTGGTAAGCACGCACTTTACCACTGACCTATCGCCAAGAACCTAACGAAAGAAAGGTTTTGAAGTTTGGACATGAACTTCAGGTATTTGAAAATTCGAGTCCCATATTCGCAACGAGCGAGGGGCAACTTTCAGAATCGCATCTCGAAGTGAAGCTAATTGTGTGCCAAGCACGTAAACCCAGAAGCGTCGAAAAGAGGAAGGTAGGGAGAGTAAAAGGTGCAGGCCCCTCGGCTGGAAGAGGCCCGTAAAAATCCCCGACAGTATAAATTGGCGGTTACTACAAAATTTTCTGTACAGCAACTACCCATCTCAATACATTGAAAGTGTCATCAACGCGCCTTCGACGTTCACCCCAGACCCAGCTCGTTGGAGCCCGATCCTAGAAATAATCCATGGTCAGAGCTGACTCTTGACGGGCCTGCGTAGCGCGAATTGATAGCCAACTGAAGTAGAGCATTATGATATTGCGCTCGTAGCTGAACTCATAAAACCGATGTACCTCTAAAGTTAAAGCAGAGTTCGATCAAGCTGACTTACTTGTCATACTCCAAACACAGGGCGATGTGTTCGTCCGGTGTTTGGATGTCAGGCGTCATTGGCTCCTCCTGTTCAGGAGTTGATGCTTCTTCTGTCTTGCACTCGGCCACTTCACACAGCTCTGTTTCTGTAAAACACAGCACACAAGAGCCTTGAAACAGGCAAATACGCAATTCAAAATGTACGAACTGCCAAAAATGGAAAGGATTTTAAGGACCAACAAGGTTTTTTTAACACACGAAGTGACTTTGATCCACTAAATTTTTAGATTTTATCATGGACTATGACAACGTTATGTACTTATAGTTATGAAATTATAAGTTAAAATTTGGTATTTTTATTCGTCTGTTTTAAACAGGATAGGCAGTGAAAACAGCAATATTTTTCTCGAAGCTTTCTATCCTGTTAAAAATATTCGTGTCATTAGGATACGTCTATGTTGCTAATTTTCCATTTATTCGTCAATGTTGCTAATTTTCCATTTATAATCCCTTGTCGAGTTACATCCCATAACCTAAGGTAAGGGAAGGTAAAATTTCATGCATTTTTTACGGCAGCAAAATATTAATTTTTATCTTTTGATTGTGTAAGAACAGTATATTCGATCACATGGATAGTACACGTCGCAGTAAATTAGCCGTCCCATCCAGTATTTGCACTTCTTGCTGACAAGGGTTCCCTGCAATTCGCTTGATATGAAGTGCAGTTTTCTTCTTTATCATACCTAGCACCCAAATATCATTATTACCATTATCATTATTTATGCGGCATTCGCTCTCATGAAATATGGTAAGAAAGTCGAAATATAATAAACTATGACGTGTAAAAACAGTTGATGAAAATTGCCAACCTGGGATGGTGCGTTCAGGAACTGGGAGGCCCAGACTTTCATAAAACTTTGATTCTGCTAAGGATTCCTCTAGAAAGGAAATGGTTGAGAGATGGTTGTTAAGAGGTAGGAAAGATTCTAAATATTTTATGACTAATAAATGCGAAAATTTAAAGGGTAAAGGTGCTTCATCAAAGACCATACAGATACCAGAGTTTTTTTTCTACTTCTTTTTTTCTTTATATTTCTTTCATACACACGATTCTACCTAGATGTTAAAGGTAGAAATTTGGACACTGAGAAGCTTTTTGCTTATCGAGCAGTGTCCAGGTCCTTCATTCGATGTGACCACATCTCATGATTCCTACGCCTGGAATTACAGAGAGCTGATGACTCTCCTCACTCTAAGTGAAAGTTCAGCTGAGGTGGGACTCGAACCACTGACCGTAGGATCAATGCGCAAGAATCTTACCATCGAGCTATCCTGACACCTATACCAGCGTGGGGCCAGCCCTAAGATGCCATTTCGACTTAGATTAAAGGGGGTCTGTAAACCTGTCTTATCTGTGGGGAAGGGTAGCAGAGCAAATGAACGTCAAATGCGCAGTCGGTCATACCACCACCACTAATTTTAGAAAATAGCATTGACAATAGTTTGCTTAGGATAACACGATGCAATAACACTGGCAAACTGTGTATTGGTGAGCCAGGGATCAGATTTCTCGTTTCCTTAAAAGGAAATAACAATGATTTCTCAGTAAAAATCACCTGCATAAAATTTCTTGAGATGGCTCAAGTCTCCCAGTTGCCACTACTCTACCCAGTTAGGTAGCAATATGTTATGGTACAGGAATAAAAAAACTTTGTCACATAGAGAGGAAGGCCTGGGTCAGTGATAAACAAGCAATTCGGGGAGCACAGAAAGGCATCTTGGAAATTGATATACTGAATTGTTATAAAACAAAATTTTTTTTGCCAAGTTTGAAGATATAGAAGACTATTCATACTGATATTTAGATTTTAGCTAGTGCATGGCATGAGTTTTTTCAATATCGTGTAAAGCAGTAGAGCTCTGCATCATTAAAGGAAGCTTATGGATCGTGGTATTTTTGAGACCAGGATTCTGAGACGGAAAGAGTTTTTTTGCCAGCATGGTTAACCGCTTTCTATTATTCACTCCATTTTACTGTTCAATAAGGGTAGCATGCAAGTGAAATGTACACAGTATTACTTTCTTTCAATCCTGGAATGAGTTTGTAGACGAGATCCTGTTTGGTTCTGTCTTGTCTGAAATTCAAACACAGGAAGAATACCATGACAATCTGAAAAAGAAAAGCCTGCCACTTTCCTGCAGCTATGAAT
Source organism: Pseudorhiza aurosa (assembly GCA_964026355.1). Classification (NCBI taxonomy): domain Eukaryota; kingdom Metazoa; phylum Cnidaria; class Scyphozoa; order Rhizostomeae; family Lychnorhizidae; genus Pseudorhiza; species Pseudorhiza aurosa. The sequence continues at coordinate 5,853,961 of OZ032125.1, read as the reverse complement.
ACATCTGTCCTATAGCTAAGGAAATTTATATGAAATAAGATTCCATTGTCTATTGAGCAAGAGCACATTTCAAAATTACGCTGTTATTGGTTTCAAGATTTTCCCAGGTGGAAAAAAATTAAAATCAGGCCTCACAGTCAATGACCTGGAAATTCCCTTTTGGCTCCGCCTTGGTGAAAGCTTTTTTCCATCTGTTATGCCATCATAGATTAAGTATGTTATGGTTAAATAGCAATGGATTCCATATCCTTGGGTCAACAATATTTTCAGCTTTGCAACTGCATCTCCAGCCTATTGGTAGACTGCTTGCTTTGCATGTAGAAAGCTGGGGTTCACTGCCCCAGTTGAGTCACAGACTAAAAATGGTACATGACCCCTTCCTTTACCATTCAGCACTTTGGAAAGAGTATGGGGGTTTAACATACAGCCCAAAATATTGTTAGCCCCCAAATACAGTATTCCCTTTGCATGCACAACTGTGTGATCTAAGGGCTGAGGAGATAGAGATAGCCTCTGCCCTGTTCACCAAAGTGGTGAGGGAAGGAGCTTTTGATTTGATCAGCATTTTCAAACATATTGGACTTGAATGACAAAATCACTTTCAAAAACTTCTGATTTTCCACCAGAAACATCAAGGGTGTGCTGCATCAATACCTGGACTTACTTTCCCAGTTAAGGGCTTCAAATCATTGATGGTAACCACACTTACATTTGTTCTCGTATCTTATTTCCAGTACTAGTAAAATGTCAAAACCAATATAATTTCATCATCTTTCCTATATCTACCTTTTAGTATGGTAAACTTTTGGGGCACTTTTGCATTGGAAAGGAAGAAGAGACAATCTGAGTTAAAAAAAATACCTGATAAAGTTCAAAACACAGCTCTGTGAAATCAGAAGGTTGCAGGTTGGACATGTGCTCTTGTCTTTTAAGTATGTTACAATACAACTCCTGCAAACTAAAAATGTTGGGGCTTCTTAAACAATATGCATTTCACATACAATCACTTGGTAGAGAAGACTGAGCATCAGTTAGGCCTGGGCTAATGCTCAAAATTATGCAATAGCAAATTTAACATTAGACAGTAAAAAATGTCCTCAATTGGGCATGCAGAAATGTAATAATTTGTTCAGGCATTGTTGGACTAAAAATGTCATTAAAAGAGCAGGACCAAAAAATCATTCAAAAACAGAGAGGCATGGAAGATGTGTGAGGAATTAATGGAGCCCCCTAGTGGATGGCTAAGAAGGATGGGGATAGATAGGGGTAGACAGACAGGCAGACAGACAGACAGGTAAATAGATAGGTAGATAGATAGATAGATAGATAGATAGATAGATAGATAGATAGATAGATAGATCGATAGATAGATAGATAGATAGATAGATAGATAGATAGATAGATAGATAGATAGATAGATAGATAGATAGATAGATGATAGATGATAGATAGATAGATAGATAGATAGATAGATAGATAGATAGATAGATAGATAGATAGATAGATAGATAGATAGATAGATAGATAGATAGATAGATAGATAGATAGATAGATAGATCGATAGATAGATAGATAGATAGATAGATAGATAGATAGATAGATAGATAGATAGATAGATAGATAGATAGATAGATAGATAGATAGGCATAGACAGATAGATAGGCATAGATACATAGATAGATAGATAGATAGATAGATAGATAGATAGATAGATAGATAGATAGATAGATAGATAGATAGATAGATAGATAGATAGATAGATAGATAGATCGATAGATAGATAGATAGATAGATACATAGATAGCCCATAGATAGCCATAGATAGATAGCCATAGATAGATAGCCATAGATAGATAGCCATAGATAGATAGCCATAGATAGATAGATTGATAGAACATTTTGGTCCACCAAGAAATGGAAGAAGGTATTCAAGTGGAAGATCCATGAAAAAGCATGGTAAATTTCATTTGTGCTTGAACATCCTTAGATTAAGTTTGACACAGCTACATAGTGCAATAATGTTTCCCTTGTGCTCTCTATTTGTCAAAACCCCTCGAAAATGAGCCGATTTGAGAAAAGGCTGGGAAAATTTCAAAGCAAAATAAATAATCCAAAGCTTATTTGCAAAGAATTGCAGTATTTGAAAGTTTTACATAAAAACTAAACCTAATTCTACTGCTAAGCTTGTAAGCCAGGTGTATTTGACAAAAAAGACAGGTTCTTGGTTTTCCATGATAATCTGCTACTGACCTCGTTTAAGAAGGGTTGGACAGAACTAACAAAGGCCATCAACTAAACTACTTCAGAAATCTATATCCAAATATAAGGTAAGCATTTCAGCTGTTCATCACAAGGATGAAAAAGGACACTAATAGTAAGCATGGGGCTCTTGTGGCTCTGGAGGGACATTGAAATACAACCAATCCCATAGCTAAATAGATTCCGAGCCCTAGCTCATAGTCATGAGTTAGAAGCTCAAACTGTAAACAAATTATAATTCAAAGCATGCAGCTCTCTCTCTCTTTCTCTCTCTCTTTCTCTCTCTCTTTCTCTCTCTGTTTCTTGCCTTGGCAGTACTCTAACTGGCTGCAAGTGTCCTTACATGTCATTCAATGACAATAAACTTGTCTGGGTCTTTGAGAAGTATAAATTTGCTTGGGTTTTCTTTGTATATATGCATATGAATATATATATTTATATATATAGATGTATTTATCTATAAGCTGATAGAGCTCTCATGTCAAAATGAAATAAATGATGATGATAATGAGCAACCTGCCTACACCAAGAACGCAAATAGAATATATTAATCATTGGCATTGTTTAACTGTCTCAATGTCATTTGTGGTTAAGTCAAATATGAGGAGAAAATGGTTGTTTCAATTATAAGGTTGACTAATCCATTGTGTAAACAGAAATTATTGTGGAAAGACATGAATGAGAAGGTCTGTCATGGCAACCAATCATCCAGATCAAAATATATTTTTGCCCTATATTGAAGTGTCAGGAATACCATTGTTTGAGATAAGCCATTGCTTTATGTAAGAGTAAGGCCAAATCTCAGATTTACTATAGAGCATTGAGTCAGATGTCAATGGAATTGCAAATCTTTTTAAGTTATGGGACTTTAGAGGCAGCTTTATGTGCAAAGATACAAATTATATTTCAACATCCAAACCCAAGCAGCAATTATGAGGTAGGTATTAGAAAGGGTAGCAATATTACTTACAAGTATGAAGACATTCTGTGATGGCAGTTGCATCAATTAAAAACCCTTTGCAAATGCCACATGATAAAAACTCCACCAAATCTGCAATTTTAACTTTGGTCTCCATTTTACTTGCAAAACATAGCACAACTTTAATCTAAAAAAGAAGTGAAAAATGAAACATCATCATTGGTCATCAATATTGTGAGTGAATGAGTGAATGAATGAGTGGGTGGGTGGGTGAGTGAATGAGTGAGTTGGTGAATGAGTGAGTTAACATTACATTTCCTGAGAGATCCATTTTGCAACTTTGGAGTGGCTACTGCAAAATGCTTTGAAACTATCAAGCCAAGATCAAGCCCTGAACTGGACAACGACTGCTGCCGTCTTGAAATGTGTCTCCACATGACACAAACCATCTCCTCTCATGCAGGGAAAACCCAACCACTCTCACAGCAGCATCCTTGGGGACCAAGCCAACTCGGAGGGGCTGCTGTGTTTATGCCTTAACATGGATCCGGGGCTACTACTACTACTGCATCCATTTCTCAGGCCAACAAGGAAAGGAAATTAACAGATTTGTTTTATTACCATACATTTTCCTGAAGGTTCGCAAGAATGAACTCGCAAGCCATGCTTGACTGCCGTTCCAGATTTCAAGCATTATTATCAAGAATGATATTTTTCCCATGTTTAGCATTTTACACTTGGCATCAAAATTTATCTTAATTTTTGCACTAAATACATGTCTTAGAGTAAAGGAATCAGTTTAAAATTATTTCTATAATATCCATCGTAAATCCCAGAATGTCATATTACCGATGTGGTCTGAATTGATCTTCTAGGTGATGCTAACACAGCATCATCACACTACCATCCATGAATTTTATATTGATGCCTCTACACATACGCTGGTAACTATTAGACAATAAGATATTCCCCATCTATCAGTAGTGTACTATTGAGAACAATGCATACATCTAAAATCAGCTTAAACATGCTAATTCTATCTAATAATAACAACTTTGGGTCTGCATACAACTGACATGGTAAACAAACAGCTTGATGGCATTC
>OZ032125.1:5767179-5844679 GCA_964026355.1 Pseudorhiza aurosa | reverse complement strand
ACACAACTATATAGCGATGGCATTTGGTGCTAGGCCTGCAAGGTATCTGTTGTTCAATCTTTGACCCGTAACTGTATGAAAACTCAGCATGGCAAATTTCAACGTCTCAGGTCCGATGTGGGACAGCTAATGCGCTACTAACGTTGAAATGATCATCAGCTGTACTTTTCTTTGTTTAAACAGCTTGGAGGCCCGTTTGTTTGAAATACGATCCTTTGCGATAGCAACATAGTAAGGCACGAGTGAATCGTTGTTAGCATACTGGCATCACGCATTGACTGTCCCCAAAGGCTTCAATTTCTAATTAGAAACGTATACAAGGGTATAATGCGGGCCTTGAGACACTCTATTGGGGCGACTTCTTTAGATTACTTACGATCTGAGAAAGGAAGCCAGGAACAGACAAAAAACAACATTGTTACATCCCTTCCTCTCTACCACATTGGAGGGCACCTATGCGGAAGTTAAGATTGATTTGCTCTCCTATGATCATAAGTCGTGGGTCTGAAATAAACTAATAAAGTAGGTCCTAATTTTTTTAACATTGCACGACTTTTCACAGAGGTTGCTTCTTATTTCTGATCAAATGTGTAGTTTTGCAACTGGAGTAACTTGACCCTCTAAGTTCCCCCATGTATTTGTCGCTTTCGATTGCCTTAAGTGGAAGTAATTGGGGCTTGAAATTCTTGCGATTGTTCTCATCCATGCTTTTATCAGATTTTCGACATCTTTCTCCTCTCTGATTGACTTAAGTAGAAGCAATTAAGGTTTACATTTCATCCCATTGTTCTCATCCATGCTGGTGTCAGTTTACTGGTCAATGAAGAGCTGGTCCATTTTATAGTTTCTCAAATTACTGTCATGATCCTGAATATGAAACACCATAGTGACACGACATAGTACTCGGGTTAGCAGAAACAGTCATTTGTTTTAGAAGGTTGACTTTCTTTCTTTGTGGTTTTGTGATATTAGCCTCTAAACCACGGAACCACCACAAGATAAGTATACATATCAGAGCAGTACAAAAATGGAATCCATAACTGCTGCTGCGTTGCATACTCGACTTAGAGATTTAGAGCGTAGCATAAACCAGAGACAGGGCTCTGAATTTTTTCTAGGGTAGTGGATTTTATGAGGTGGTATCCCATTACGTTCCTCGCCAATGGTTTTTTATTGTGACACATGTAGGATTTGAATTGACAACCCCTGCAATATGAGTCCGCAGGCTTAACCACTACACCACAGTACGACACTAAGTGTCACAAGAGCAAACATTACCACAAAGAGGTCCATTTGAAAGGACTGTTCTGGGTATAACACTGAATCTCTTGCAGTGCTTCTTCAGTTGTATTTGTGTTGATTCCCAGTATGCTACTGAGTTCCTGTCAAGACTTATTTATCTTAAGATCAAGCCTGTCCGTGAAAAGCTAAGCACATGTTGCTTTTTTTTTAGATATGGAAAGCTGTTATTGGCAATCCTTTGGTTTCCAGTTGTATGTCTGCAGGTGCACGGCTACAGACCAGTCATTCTTGTGCATGGTGTTAACAGCGATGGTGAATCATTGAGTGATTTAGCAGGCTACATCAAAGCAGCAAGCCCTGGTACAAGTATAACTGCTTTAGACCTTTATGACAATTTGTCCAGCTTTCTCCCATTGTACCATCAGCTTCCAGAATTTATCAAAAAAGTTAGGCCATTGATGGAGAAAGCACCGGAAGGGGTGATTCTTATATGCCATTCTCAAGGTAAACAGTGTTTAATATTTTAGATATAAAAATTTCCTGTTACGATACCATTGTTCCTATTTTTTGTTTCTTCATGCACTGTTTCATGGGGTAATGTCTATATTCATTCATCTTCAAATCAAAACAGTGGTTTATGTATTCATTTATTGTCCTTTTATTTTGACACTCATTTATTTCTTTTGCCATATACTCATTCATTCATTTGTTATTGCATCGATTTTTAAAACTATGTTCATCCATTTAAAGATTTTCATTCTTGTCGTGCAATCCTTAGTTCATTAATTAATAAATTGATTAATCAGTGAACCAATTAGTTACTTGATTGATAATTTGTTTAATTGCTTTGTCTGCTCGTTTCATGGTTTCTCTATGAATTCAATAATTTGTTCACATCTGTCATATTTTGTAACGTGAGTTTGACAAGTTGTCAATTCATTAGCAGCATGATTTGCTTGTTTCAGAATGCTTTAAGCCATGAATATTTTGCTTTTCCAGGTGGTTTGGTCTGCAGGGGAATCATTGAGACAATGAATGATCATAATGTTGATACCCTTATAACCTTGAGTTCCCCACTATTGGGACAATTTGGAGGTTAGCAAAATGTCACTTAAGTAACATTCTTTGTTTAATATATCCTTGAGCTTTTTTCATCCGGCAAATCTTTGAAGCTGACCAGTCCTACAGACATGATGCTGTAAATTCAACACATTCGGTTTGACCAATGCACAGAAGATTGAAAAGTTCTTCTGTTCAAATTGGTTGCAAATTTGTAGCAGCAAAATTTTAATGAGCATAGCCAATATTCGTTACAATTTATTGGATTCTGTATTCTTAGACTCGTGAGATTTCATTCTAAATTAAGAAGCATAAAAGGAATGGCTGTTAAGAATGTGACAGATTTCATTTAATTGGTTTGCCTAACTTTCAGTTCCACCTTACTGGCGGAAATACTTGCCATTTCTGGGTAACAAAAGTCGTGATGAGATCTCAAGGTAAAGTTAGAACTTTTTGATACAATGATTTTGAATTGGTATTTGTTACCAACTACTAAATTGGGATTTTCTCATGCAGAATGTACTTTCTTTTCTGTTTCTTAGGTAACTTAGCAGCTTATTGCTTGAAATCGATATTTCATGGTATCATAGTATCAAATGTTTTAGTCAACAATAACAGCATATTGGCAAGACAAGGAAGCCTTCAAAGATTCTTAGAACTGTTGATCTTTATTCTTTGTAGAACCAAGTTGCATATACCGTATTTATTTGAGTATAACGCACATGCCTGTATAACACGCACCCTTGATTTTTTATTAAAAACAGGTATTGAATTTATTTTCGCTTTTTCTCGCTCAGAACAAGGATTGCAAGTGACAAACATTGTTGAACATGCACGGCCATGAGAAAAATCATTTATTGACAGTGTAAACTAAAAACACAGTATCAAATTGAAATTTTCAATATCATTTAAGATTCTTCAAAGTCAGATTCATCCCCAGACGAACCAAAGAGCTGTTCCCATTCTACCCTCGTTTATAACACGCACCCTTAACTTGAGTTCTTCATTGGGTAGAAAATGTGCACATTATACTCTAATAAAAACGGTAGTTTGGCAATTAGTTTTTCTTTACAGTTTTGCAATTGATTCTGTGATTTTGACCCAGATTTCTTACCTTTATATTCAATGCAAGATTTTTTTTTCAACCTTGTAGGCTGGTCTACACTCGTTTTTTCCAGGATACACTCTCAATTGCAAATTACTGGCGTGGTAAGTTAAAAATTGGCCAAGGATTATTGTTTCTTCTATAATGCGTGATAGGATCAAGATATGCTCAGTAGAAATGAAGTTAGAAGTTTGAATCGCTAAATATTTACAGATAACTGTGTTTTGACAACTTAACATCGCCTCTCTTGATAATGATCAATGACTGGTTAAGGAAATTTCACTGCTGTTTTTAAAGGAAACAAGATTAAATTTGTCTTCCCTCACTCTTAGTGTGTACTTTTTGTGTGGAATTTTCATTTCAAAACTTGCCACATTCTTAACATGTTCTTAATTTTATGCATCTTTAATGATTCAACATTCAAGAAACAAAAGTGCCCTGGTTTGTTCCTTCGAAGAAAGTTTTCCCTTTAGATGGTCAAGGAAGCTTGCTTGTACTAATGTCATGTGTGCCCCATGTCTGTTTTTTTAGACCCCAGACCACAATACTTCCAGGAATTTGAAGAATATTGCAAATACCTACCACTGCTGGACAATAACCCAAAAGCAGCAAATTACAACCTTAAAGGTAAGCCTGAGCACACGCATACTGTTTTTATTACTTTTTTGGTTTCATTGCATCATTCGATAGCCATCATAGGCACCATATCCAACTGAGGTAACCTTTTCTGCAGTAAATCATAATGAGGAAAGGTCATGCTGGCCTATACAAAGCATCAACAAAGGAAGAGAAGAAGGTGAAAAGCTAAGAGGAGAGAGAGATCAGATCAAGTTTATTGATCTTAGATTTGAAAGATAGCAAGTTGTAGGATTCATGCTACCAAGAAGGGGGCAATGTGTCTGGGAAGACTACATAAATTCTGTTCAGATAAATTTCTAGTAGTTTATTAACAGAGTAAGAAAGATCTGTCAATGAAAGTTTTCTTTCAGTTTTGGTTGCACAGGTTAATTTTCTCCTTGTTTTTAAAGCTCGATTTGCGTCAATTAGTTTTGCGTGAACCAAGTTACCTAGAAGAATTGAGCTTCTGAATCGAAGCTTGTTGTCCCATTCACCTTCCGAAATCAGCTGGCAAATGGAAGCAATCTAGGTTTCCGTGATTACCCACCACTTAGATCAGGGGTGGGCAAGCTACGGCCCGCCGAGACCTTTTTTGGCCCGCCTATAACTATTATCAAGCAAAAACAACTCTCCCCGTTATTCTGGTTTTCTAATCGCTTGATACCGTATAACCACATTATAAACATTTAAATGTTATCATGCTGAGGATGGATTATGCTTTCAAAAGATTTAAGCATATTTTTCATTTTTATTGCGTGACAATCTGATTTTGAAACAGCCTTTGCAACATACGGTGCGGCCCTTCAAAAATTAAAATATGTGACTGCTGCCCTTAATCTGAAAAATTTGCCCACGCCTGTTGTTTCCAAAGTGCTAACATTACAGTGGAGATGTTTTTCACTTGATAATTATAGTATCAATATTTTGTTGTTGTTAAGTGCAGCAGTTGGTTCTTGTATGCAAGCTCATTCTGCAGAGGTCCTAGTATGTTGAATGTGCATTGGAAATGTACAGAATTTTAAGTAATATTTTGTCAGACGTGCCTCCTTCGCTAGAATACATGTACCTCAAAACTTGAAAAAATCTGTGTTCCTCATGGAGTATTGAATACATTGATTTTTACGATGATGCAATGCTTTATACATTTAAGATGCAAATATGAGGAAGAGCAATTTCCTGAGATTGAGAAGAATCGTTGTCTTGGGTGGTCCAGATGACGGAGTGATAAACCCATGGCAATCAAGGTAGGTACTCTTACTGGTATCGAATCTACATCAAACCAAACCAGTATTAGATGTTACATAAATTTTCCAGCATAAGGCATATTTGCATATTCTGAGGTGATTCAATGATCTACTAAAAGTGTAGGATTTCCGTCCAAATGTACTTTTCAATGACTTGCCGGTTTGATTCGTGTTTGCATATGGCAATTTTTAGTATTTCATTTTGACTTTTTACTAATCTCCTTGTCATCTAGTCATACCAATGATCGTTTAGAATTACGTTTAAGACGCAGTATCGCGTACTGAATTACTAATTTTTCATGGTCTAGTTTGTTTGCATATTTGGATCACGATGGCCGAAACATCATACCGATGGAGTTACAAGAGGTATGTGTGATTTATTTCATCATGGGAAACAACGCATCCAAATTTTATCACTTATGTCAACTTACTGTTATGCTTATAATTTGTGCCCATATCGTCCATATTTATCGGTTCTTCATACCTCTCCCCCTCTCTCTCAGAGCTCTCCCCCTCTCTCTCAGAGCTCCCCCTCTCTCTCTCTCCCCCTCTCTCTCTCTCTCTCTCTCTCTCTCTCTCTCAGGGTCTCTCTCTCTCTCAGGGTCTCTCTCTCTCTCAGGGTCTCTCTCTCTCTCAGGGTCTCTCTCTCTCTCTCTCAGGGTCTCTCTCTCTCTCTCTCTCAGGGTCTCTCTCTCTCTCTCTCTCTCTCTCTCTCTCTCAGGGTCTCTCTCTCTCTCTCTCTCTCTCTCTCTCTCAGGGTCTCTCTCTCTCTCTCTCTCTCAGGGTCTCTCTCTCTCTCAGGGTCTCTCTCTCTCTCTCTCTCTCAGGGTCTCTCTCTCTCTCAGGGTCTCTCTCTCTCTCAGGGTCTCTCTCTCTCAGGGTCTCTCTCTCTCTCAGGGTCTCTCTCTCTCTCAGGGTCTCTCTCTCTCTCAGGGTCTCTCTCTCTCTCAGGGTCTCTCTCTCTCTCAGGGTCTCTCTCTCTCTCAGGGTCTCTCTCTCTCTCAGGGTCTCTCTCTCTCTCAGGGTCTCTCTCTCTCTCAGGGTCTCTCTCTCTCTCAGGGTCTCTCTCTCTCTCAGGGTCTCTCTCTCTCTCAGGGTCTCTCTCTCTCTCTCTCTCTCTCTCTCTCTCTCTCTCTCTCTCTCTCTCTCTCTCTCTCTCTCTCTCTCTCTCTTTTCTGTAATTTTCGTCTCTCGTATTGGCCTATCTCATGATTGCCTCTCAATCTCCTCTGTAATTCTCGTCTCTCGCGTGGGTCTCTCGTATTTCTCGTCTCTCGTACTCGTCTTTTGTATCATCCTTTCTGGTCACCGTTTCTGGAGGGATGCGGCATTTGCGTTGCTTTTCCAGTCGAATCCAGTTATAGTTCAGACATCATCACGAGAGTGAGTTTGCCTATCGAACTGTAACAACGGTCGTAAATTGATGATCTTAGCTTAGCTAAACTTGGAATGTAATTCTTTCCTCGGCGCACGAATGCCGTAAACTGGTGCTTGCTGTCCTGCTATGCGGAATTGGCTTCCTTTCTAACTATCGGTAAACCATTTGTTGCCCGGAATAACCATGTATGTGACTATAGTACAGCTGTGGTGGAAAAACAACCATGCTCTGACGGTTACAGAATTTTGTGCGTGAATTTTACATGCCATCTGCCTTTTCGCCAATAGTGAAATCTACACCGGAAAGAAGACTTTATGATACTGATGTGTGCTTTTCGAACAGTATCGAGAGTCGCTCCTGTTATCCGATCACATTTCGCGATTCCTACGTCTTGAATTACAGATAATCCTTGCTCTAAATAAAGATAATCGAAAGGTAGGGCCGAGTCAGTCACCATCACAATCTAGTTACTGAGCTTCCTTGCATCCATTGTCATATATCTGAATATTCAAGGCTTGGAATTTTGAGGATCTTGCCGAATTTTGTGAAAAATTAGTTTGCAATAATGATTGCCGATGCTCAACAATAACTGGGTTGGACTGTAAATTTGAGCAAACTTCTGCCTGTCTTCCAGCTGCAAATTGCGACAATGTTTGACTGATTTCTTGGATGGGTGTAAATTTCTTTGACCCCTGGTATTGCACCTTCATCCTGGGTTTCTCCCTTTGAGCTTGCAGTATAACAAACCTTAGGGATGATTGCAAAACTCAAAAACTGAAATTAGCTCCATCTGTTTCGAACGATTACGAAAATCGTTTAACAATTATAATGGGACCGGCTCTTCGTCGAGTGTCTTTCCTTCAAATGTGCTTTGAAGGAAAGTGGTTGCAGAATCGGTTGCGAGCCGACGAAAAATGAGTTGAGATCACTTTCGGCGGTCGATACCCAGGGACGCCAACGTGGAGGATTCTGCATTGTCCCCGGCTGAAGTCACTAGTTGCGAAACAGCAAAGACTCGATGACTTGCTGTGATTCTTTGCTGTTCTTCGTCTGTTTGTTTGCACACGCACTTAGCGATCTTGGGCGTAGTGCAAATTTCGTGTCATGTTGAATGTATCTTTTTTTGGCGCTTTCAATCAAGCCACTTCGGCACTTAAGGCTATGTTGATCATCTTCGTCCTAGGCGTACGTGTCTGACTGGTTTGGTCTCCGTTCCCTCGATAAGCGAGGCGGCCTCGTGCGGTACTCAGTACCAGATGTGAAGCACGAGGCGTGGCATCGCAATGCGACCGTTTTTCAAAGGTACATCAAGAAATGGCTCGATTGAACGGTGCTCAAATCCCAACACAAATCTTAAAGGTTCAGTTCATTTTCTGCTTGCAGTAGTTATCAACTGTGATTAGGTTAATGGTTATGATCATTTGTGTACTTAGTGATAGCGATGCGAGTATTTTCAAGGGCATTAAAAACACACCCGTTTATGACGTAATTAAAGTATGGATAACGTGGAGGGAATATCATAGTGACACAAGAAAGATTCGGAAAAGGAAGCAAGCTGGTACCATTCTTTGCGAAAGAATGAACAACTGCATATGGTAATCGGAAGAGTTCACATAGGCACCTCAAAGGCATTTTTACTAACATCTTAGAGCAAAGTCCACGAACTCACTGTCACTGCCTAATCCACGAACTCTATCTCACAAATCATCATTCATCCCAAGAACATGCAACTTATGAAATATCTTGCCTTCCTCTTGCTTTCCTGAGTCCTACAACTTGCCATCTTTCAAATCTAATGTAAATAAACTTGATCTTATCTCTCTATCCTCTTAGCTGCTCGCTTTCTTCTTTCTTCCTTTGTTGGGGCTTTGTATAGGCCACCATGGCCTTTCCTCAACATAACCCACTAAAAAAAAAAAAAGAAAAAAAAAAGTGATCAATGAACTGGATATATCCAACACGCAGCAAGATATTGTCGTTTCTCAAAGGCAACCGGGCAACGCCTAGACCTCCGTCCTCTTATTGAACAGAAGAAAGCCTCGCATCCAATCAACGAAAAACCCTTGCATCTCTCCTAAAAGCATTCGCAGCACTAAGCACACATAAAAACTGTAATGGAGAATTGCATTAAATACGGTAGTATGAATTTTATACGAACTTATAATTAACGGTTTGTCTTCAAGCACTGTAAATCTTTTCATCGTGTTCGCCCATTCAAAGATGTAATTTAGCTTCATGCTTTTTTATACGACATGTTATCAAGAAAACTGTTTTGAGAGAGAGCCGATAGATTTTGATCCATCTCTTAAAAAATACCTATTTCATCAGAGTAAAAAACCTGTGAAAAATCAATTTGAATTTTTCCGCTTAAATAGCACGAACTAATGGTATACCTAATGACAATCAAAGGGTAGTGTACCATTGGAGCAATGCTTTATTAGGGCTTCCATCTAGCACAAGTGGTGGTGTGACCGAGTGATTGAGGCGCAGTATCTCGAATTTTGTGGGGTCTACTCGCGTGGGTTCGAATCCCATCGTCGGAACAATCAACCACAAGGCAGCAGTCAACTCTGCTGTTCACCCTTCCGTGATCGGTAAATGAGTACTCAGGGGTAACTCTGAGGGCATAAGCAGTAATGCCGCAGGCCCACATCAGCTGGATAGCTGCCCATATACCCAGCCTGTGTTAACAAATAAAAACAAGAAGGAGGGAAAAAGAAAAAAATGGGTCCCTAGTTTGAAGCTAAGTGTAAACGCAACAATAGCAGAAACTGACCACCCCACCTCACAGTACCTCAGTCTCTGGACAGAACCTCTATCAAGGAATCGAAATTGGGGCTTAACTTTGATACAGTGATTAATTTGGATTCAGTTGGGGCACGATGCGAGACATGTTTGATATACCCCTTTTTTGAAATCATACCTACATTAACGGTAGGTTTCTCCAGCAATGCAACATCTCCAGGTAATGAAATATCAGTCAAATATTATTTTGATCCTATGGTCGAGTAAGAATATTTTAAGCTTTATAAAGTTGTAAGTTGAAATATATCAAAGGCGTAGAGCTTTTTCGTACTCTGTTGCGTCATTCGTAAGTAGCTTTTTGTGTACATAGAAAATTTAAACGTTATACGTGATTAAGATGAATGGCAGACACGACGGCCAATTTTAATGAACCACTGCATTGTTTTTCATCTATCGGAAAACTCTTTCCTTCTCAAATCTGATATAATAATAATAATCACTTTATTTGGGTTGGCTTTTCGTCGAGCCAACGAATCATCTAATTAACGCCAACTAAAAGCTAAATACAGGTTAATGATGACCAATTTACAATCATAAAAACCCTAAATTTTGAACAAAGTGTTTGCACAATCTACAGTTGCACTCAAAGCTGTAGCTTTTAATGTCTCTTTTGAAGCTACTCAATGTCTGGAAGGATCTGCATGTCCAGGGGATGGTAGCACCCAGTCATACTGATGACAAAGCATTGATCGACCCTCTTACCTAAAGTGGATGGCCCCACCTGAAAGTCTCGCTCCAGTTGCTTCTGCCCAGAGCGAGACCTCGAACGGTAAATGAAGGTGCAACATGGCAGGCTTGGAGACAAAATCCACCACTTCCATCCAGTGCGGTAGAGTAGCGAAGGGAAATGTTTATAATTACTTTCGTTCCTTATCAAAAATATGATGTATCCATTTTTCTTTATGTACAGAGCAAAATTAGAAGCCCCAAAGCTTCTGTATCACAAAATCTGGAGGCAAACATCTGCATCAAGCCGACTGACTATTATCTTGGTACACTTAATTAGGGAGCGCTTTGACCATTTTTCACGTCCATATACATCATCGAAGCTTGTTACGACCGACAATGATGTGATCGAGCAATGATCGATGAGGGGGCTTTGAGAGGGGAAGGGGACATGAAATGGGAAGAAACCAGGGGGATGATGGGGTAAGAAATCCAGCAATGTCGGTAAATGTGAATTGGAAATATCCAGTGGAAAGTAAATGGTGGGCGGAAATACGATTTTGCTGTAAACAAATCCCGTACTTGTCGACAATGTCAGTTGACTTCATTCAGCAGCGATAGCAAACAGGTCATCGAATATCTGCCCGGCAGTATCCATGCCGCCGAAGCAAACAAGCAGCTTTTGCACGTTTGACTTTCCCTCTGAGGGCTTTTCATCGTCTAGAAGGTGAAAAATCACAAGCATAGTTGTCGGCAGCCAAGAGTTTATCTGCACGAAAATTTGCACTGAGATTTGCATCATAAAAACTGAGAAGCACTGTCTTGATTGCAAATATCGTAGAAAATTGACGATTAAAGTTAGATACTCATAGAGACATCACATCTTATGATTTCCACGTTTTTCAGTGAGTTACGTTGGGGAAAGTTCATGGTGGCCTATACAAAGCCTCGACAAAGGAAGAAAGAAGAAGGCGAAAGGCTAAGAGGAGAGAGAGATCAGGTCAAGTTTATTGATCTTTGATTTGAAAGAAGGCAAGTTGTAAGATTCAGGAAAGCAAGAGGAGGGCAAGACGTAGCATGCGAAAGAAGATTTTCGGACTATGAACAGCTTTTTGCTAATAAACCTTCCTTATAGATAGCGACTCTCCTCACTTCGTGCCAAAGTTAAGCTAAAGAAGGACTCAAACCACTGACTATAGAAACAATGGGAAAGCACCTTAAAAGGATCCAGTTTAAAGATAACCTTACAGCGTACAGTGGAGTCAGTGTGAGGACTATTTCGCATGACTCAATTTTCATCACACTGAAAGTCGAATTCTCTTCGAAGTCTAGAGAGTACTTACATGGGGAAGCGAAAAGAGGATACCAGCTTGAAAACGGAGAGGAGAGTCCACATTTTTAACTTTCTTCTTAACTTGAAATATTTCAATGCTGTTGATACACGCTCTACTTTTAATCTGGTGTAGAACTGATTTATCGTATGTCCTTTAAGGTTAATAGAAATCTTAACTTTTTTAAGCATCTTAGAGCCAAGATGACGAACCGCTTTGTCGATAAACTTATCATGATTCATTGTCGTTATACGGCAACCTAATGCGGAAAGGATCAAATTTTCCATTCCTTGCAAGCAGAGCCTCTTTTAAACATTGCCAGTAATTCGGGATTCGCCCGATTAGGCCTGTCCCCTAGTAAGCGAATATATCGAAATTTTGCTCCACTAGTTGCAGCCCCCTCGTTTAAAATGAACGTCTTAAAAACTTATACAATCGCTTAAGGTGGAGGACTACAGCATGTCAAATTTTAGTTGCAGCTTCGCTTAAAATTGAATTACTTTGTAACCATATAAGAAATATACTCAGAATTTTGCACAAAGGTGATTAAGGTGCTAGCTGTGGGCATCATAAGAAGCTTCTTGCTACGCGTCTGACACTGCTACCACATTTTGCCAAGCAGCTAATGCAGGCCGTTAATAACACACATTTATTGTTCAGCATATTGAGTAAATTTACAACCTGTACAGGCAACCGCCTCATAAAATCCGTTTCCCTGGAAAAAAAGCTCATAGCCCTGTCTCTGGTTCCTGTTACGCTCGAAATCGAGTATGCGACGCAGTTTTTCGATTCATTAGATCAGAGGGGTGTCCAATGTCCGGCCCACGGGCCAAATGCGGCCTTACGTCAAATTTCATCCGGCCCGCAGCCTCTGTCATAGAGTATATAAGTGATATAAAAAAGCAAATGTGAAACACAAAATGGCGTGTTAAAATTTGCTTGAATATCTTGTTGCTCAAATTCAGCAAAGGTTGGCCCCTCCAAATTTTACCATACAAAATCTGGCCCCTTGTTCAAAACGTTTAGACACCCCTTGCCCTAGATGAAACTCAGAGCCCTGTCTCTGGTTTCTGCTACGCTCGAAATCGAGTATGCGGTGCAGTACAGGCATGGGCCCCTAATGACGTTTCCCCCCACTAGTGAAATCTTATTAGGGAAGAGACCCTGATGGATGTTCGTTCATCCCCTCCCCCTCTAAGTCCAACTAGTTCAGATCGTAAAACGACTGGGAAAAGGCCACAAAGGTACTTACCAGAATCGCGGTTTGTATAATGATCAATGCAGCAAAGCGTGTGGTCGAGTCGAGGTGGAGGAGGGCAGCCGTTGATTTCAATCTTACTCCAAACTAGGAAATCTATGAAAGACGTTGTCAAATGATCAAAAAGAGGACTTGACAACAGGATTTACCAGCAGCGTGGTCCATCACGGTTGTTACCAGAAAACGCTCGAAACAGCCTCATTTCATGTCACTCAATAACTTCACTTCATTTATCAATATCCATGGACGATACTCATTACAGCATCGATTAGCACTGTACCAATAAAGCATAAGATTGGGATGTTTAAAGCTATATCTGATCTTCCAAGTGCTTTTAACCTTTTCAAGGGTGAGATGAAAAACACGCGCAAATGACTTGCATGTTCTACCCAGCCTCAAAATCTAGGCATAAGATAACAGACAAGCTATGCACAGTGAGTGGCACCTCATCATTCCTCTTGACGTGACCCGTGATTCAAACACTTTGAATAACACAGAACTAGCTGTTCCCCTCCATCTTGGCAAAACTCAACCTCCAGCTCGCGCAGAAACCACTGCTGATCATAGAATCCGTTACCAAGATCCAACGAACTGTTCCTGTACTTGCGAGCAATAAATACGTTTATGAAGGCAACTCCGACTGCATCGGTAGCCCGAGACCGATGGATCGCTGTTTATGAGCTAATTGCACTAGCTCGATTAGCCAGGAGAGAGCTGTAAGTGCACTGTTGTACAAAAAATTCTCAGCTGTTTGGAACTGAAATTCTTCACAGGTAGGATAGAGACACAATCACAGTGACACGCCTTGATCTCACAGCGCAGTGAGCAACCGATGAGGAATTCATTTAAATAACCTTATTCCGTGTTTCTCCAATGTCGCAACAGCCCTTCAACAATCGTCGCCTTCGTAAATTATTTTTACCTGGCAGAGTGACTGTAGGTATACACTGAAGATATTCAAGGCTGATGAACATAAGACCATGCTGTGGGGGAAGACAGTAGATGTGGCCCCTTGTTGACAATGCAAATTTCTGGCTATGTAATTCAGGCGATGAAAATGAATATATTTTTAAGTGCATTTCCTGATTCAAGGTGTGGTTTCAAAACTTTTGCCATGTGAAATTCCAATCGAATCGGCAAAAATTCAAATTCATTCCCGTAAGTTCACTATAGTTAAGAGGGTAGTTCTCATATTGATAAAGGTGGTGCTGTGGTGTATTTATTAAGCGTGCGGACTCAGAACGCAGTGGTTGTGAATTCAAATCCTATGTGTTTCACAATAAAAACACGATCGGTGAGGAAGGAACGGGAAACCACCTCAAAAAGCCAACTTCCATAGAAAAAACTCAGAGCCCTGTCTCTGGTTTCTGCTACGCTCGAAATCGAGTATGCAACGCAGTCCCTTCTACACGGACGTGAAATGTCATGAGTTAAGAGGTGGACAAACCGTTAGATTGCAGCAAGGTTAGAAAAGTTAAAGCTGGATGTTCAAATTCATGCCGTGATCTGGCTCGTGTCGGATGTTGCAATTTTTCACCAATAAAATTACCTCTTTTTCATTTTAGGTTTGACAGATCTTTCTTTATTACCAATGGTATGCTCTTGCAGATTATCTTATAAACTGGATGTGTTCTGATAGTTTTCTTCTACTGGCTTTCTTCCCATTCAAGTGGGGTCACAGCCGCGGAATAGTCTCCCCAGAACTTCCTTGCATCCACTGGGCTTACCGCAACGACTTTCACGTCTTCCTTGATGCAATCTGCCCATTTCCTCCTCATTCCCGTTTGAAATCTCTCCACCCGCCTTCCCACAAGTTTGTCTTCCTTCCTTTCCACATGGCCAAACCACCTCAACCTGTTCTCACTGAGCTTCGAATGCGTTATGATTTTGATAATCACAATTTTTCTTAGATTGGGATGGTGAAACCTTCTCTTACCCGTATCAAACTTGAATAGGTCATTCAATGCTCCCATGAAGTTCATCCCACCGAAGATGTAAATGAATCTGTCCACCACAGTCCCTGCATGTGCAGCTCTTGAAGATGGAATGCTGCCAGACTGCTTGATTGTGTCCCAGGTATTTGTCTCTAGGGAAACAGAAATCACACAAACATTAACACCCTCGTCCTGCTATCCGAAGATGGACTTCACGCCAGTAAGGGAGCTATCCTTACGAGTAAAGATCGTGATTCTGCTTCTTGGTTGAAAACATGACGCAGATCAGCAATGACCTTGTACGTAGACAGAGAAAAAGAAGATGAATTAGTAAGAAATAACTTCATTAGGAGTACTGCATTTCACTATGTATAAGACGCGCCTTTTCCCGAACTATTATTGGCTCGGCTTGAGGGTTCGTCTTATACAAGGCAACCTTGATTTCTCATTTATCTTCTCATCTATCGTCTCGTCGATTTTTCCATGGTATCGATCATTGCTCGGTGCAGGGGTGCTGTGATATCTACAGCAGCTGATCTCTTAGTTCGATTAAACGCGCTTTTACAAAGGGTGAGAAGATGAAGAGTGTGGAAATCAACGTGATTTATTCCTGGATACAAGAGGCGTTTGATGACATTCCAGAGGTTATGGTAGTCAAATATTTTATGACATGACGGGTTGTGAACAGCTCCTCTTGGATGGAGAAAACGGGGCAATAGTTTCAAGACATCTTCGAAGAAGACATTGTATTATGAGGGCAGCAACCACCACTAACGGCACAAGCAATTTTTTTCATTGAGTCTTTCCCTCAAATGTGCTTTGAGAGGAAGTGGTTGCAGCATCGGTTACGAGCCGACAAAAATGAGTCGAGATCACTTTTGGCGGTCGATATCCAGGGACACCAACGTGGAGGTTTCTGCATTGTCGCCGGCACAAGCAATGCGAGAAGATCACGCAATGACATTTATATGGAGTGTGACATTAATGTGAATTTGAAGGGGACTGGTGAGCAGCAGCTGTTGAAATGATCGGAAAAGACTATAAGGATCTTTTGGGGGAAACAGATGATAAAGAGGAGTTTTATAAATTTTAAAACCTGTCACTTCATCGTGATGCTAAACAGGTTGGTTTGGCTAAATGTTCCTCAACAGATTTAGTTTCTTCATATTTTTGAAACTTCTCACTTTTCCACTGAAATGTACATGCTTCACAAGTCCTGATAAAAGGAGATGCAATGAGATACCCCACAAGAAACGGCAACAGCTATATTCTCAGAAGTCTAACATAGCATTAAGAGTGTCTTGTACAAGAATGCGTCTTATTCACAACAAAATAGGGTACACATAACGTCACAGTGCCATAGGAGATTTCCAAAGAAACTACAAACACTGTGGTCTCATTTATTGATCTACTACAGCAATGAAAATTAGTGCTGTAAAGGTAACAGGTTATTTGTCACATGTGGATTGCTTGCAGTGTAAACAACAGAATCACAGATCCTGACTCCATTTCACTATACCTTAAAGTCTTGTGTCTACATACCTAAGTCTAGGATGTGCAAATCAGAATGCAGTTCTCTCTCAGCCATGCCACCGTGTATGTAAATTTTATCCCCCAATGCCACAATCAAGTGACCATGCCTGGGTGTCGGAAGATCGCCTTTGCATTCAAGCTGTGTCCATGAACAATCATCTAAAACAGATCAATACCGTCCAATAGTATAAATTCTGGTTTCTGTAGGGAAAATTGTTAATGTGAAACAGCCTGAAACCTCTATACCTCTAGAATCATTCCAGAAAGTATAATTCTAGCTGATAATCATCCATTTCGTAAAGCAGGTTTAAAAAGATGGCAGCCTCAGATGGCTGATATGGACCAGCACACAGAAAATGATGTGGAGCTGCTATTGATAACACGGTAATCAACTTGGTCTTACTTGATGCATGCTAGTATTTGATCATAGGATCACAAACTAGCTAGAATTATAACTTTCTCATACTATTTAACATAAAACAATGATAAAAAGGGGAATTCTAAAAATAAAAAAAGACAAATCTTTATACTGGATTAGCTTTTACCAATGTGTGTCCAGTGCTTGTGCCCTCAGAGCTACTTCTGAGCACTCATCTACCAACCTCAGAAGGATGGACTGCTGAGTTGCCTGTTAGCTTGTGGCTAGCCGTTCTGATGGATGGATTCAAACCCACGCAAGTAAACCTCCCAAGATTCAAACCACTGCGTCTTAACTACTCTGCCACACCACCACCCCACTTGGCCACACCACTGCTAGGGGATAGCATCCCTTTGTAATCATTCTTTTGGATCAAATTATATTTTTTTACTCTTAGAATACTTTTAGAAAGCAAGCCTTCATTTGCCTAAACTGACAACACTCAAATAGACCTAGCCTACATGGGAAACAACAATGCTCAAATTTGCAGCCAACAGCTTCTCAGCACACAAATTGAAAAACTCAAAATACTAACAGCACAGTGGTTTATCTACCTGGGGAGGGGGCATATTACGAGAAAGTGATGTCATGCTGCTATTCACAACCCTAGACAAATGGGAAGGATTGACAGCACGAAGGACAAGCAGCCCTAGAAACGATGATAATGATAAACAAATGAACAATAGAACAACAGATGATGATGCAGGCAACTGACACCATATCTTGTCAATGCAAAGGCTCCCAAAGATGGGACAAGGTTGGGCAGAGCTCTTGGCACTGCCAACCCAACTTCAATGGGACAAAAGAAAACGCCAGTGCTTAACTGGCTTCTCTAAAAGCTATCATGGTGATGAAAAATATTTGCCACTTTTTATTTCCCCAGGTTGATGCATCAAGATAAAGTTTTCGATAAGCAGAACCTGATTTAGGCTTCAAGAAGTGTGAAATTCAGAGTGAATTGAATTACATTTGAGTCAAAGGTATTGTTGTCTGACAAGCATAACTTTTTCCAGTTTAGGATGAAGTTTTGAAAGTATGCCACAGATGAAAATTGAGTAGACTCTTTGCCCCGCCACTTTAAATTAGCAACTATACCTTAATGCCAAGATTTTTCCCAAATTTCTTTGAGAATAGTACCTTATCAGTAAGCCCTTACCACAGACTTGAGTGGTCACAGGGTGCTAAGTCTTATGGTGCATTTGAGAAGCATTCAGCGATGTTTTGTGATGACATGCAACTTGGTCATAATCCATGGGTGTCCTTCTCAAATTGCTTGTAGGAAGCAAAAGGAATTTACCGGCTATTTGAGCTTAATGAAAATAATGAAATCAAAGATGACCAAACCTGCATGAAACACGTGCATCTGTGTGTCTGTCACCGGTCTTGCACCTTGCAATCCACCTCCAAACACGTACAATCTATTGCCGATTGTTGCAACATTTAAACAAGTCCTTGGTGAAGGAAGACATCCTGTTGGAGAAACTGTTTCCCACTTCAAATTACCTAAAAAAAATAAACAAACAATCAATAAATAAATAAATAAATAAACAATTTTACACCTTTTCAGTTATAAAAGTTCAGCTAGGTCTTGTAGTACCATTAAACACTCTATAAGAGTTCACCATCTAGATGGTAGAATATGGTCTCTGAGTCCAGACTGGTCTTGTTTAAGTTGTCTGATGCATGTTTCATGATTGCTTTGACCTACTGCGTAGCAGGCCTAGAGCTTGCCACTGGACCAAGCTTTGCAGAAGTTGTCAGTGGTCAGTGCATCAAATGTAGCGTTGATGACATATATTCATTGCTTGTCACCCTCACGTAAAATTTGCCTCAACTTTGAGAAAGAAATCATCCAAAGCGAAAACTAAAATTGGGATAATGCTTTTATGAACAGCAATGGAAAAAGTTAGTGCTTTTATGGTCTTGGTAAAAGGCCCATGTTTCCAATTAAGGTACCCACAAAAGATTTTTCCTTTCTTTTAATTTTTGAATGGAAACTTAATACCAGTTTCATCCACCCTTTCTTTACATGGAGCAGTTAATTTCGAACAAAAACCTATTGGAACAACACCAATACAACACCAATAAAGACTTTAAATCACTTCTGAATCATGTCATTGCAAGATCCTGGCAAAACACACAATTCTGGGGGAGTACATCAATAGCTGGTCAGGAAAAAAGTACTGCTCAATTATTTTAACAACTAACCATTCTTTAGCACTTGCATGCTGTTAAGATTATGGTCCTGTTGAGCCCCACCAAACACAAATATATCCCCATTCGAATTTTCCAGAATTCCATGCTCATAACGTGGTGTTAAGTTTTCTGTGTCAGTTTTCAACCATCTATAATTTTCGCCACCTAAAACAAGAAATAAAAAGAACTGAATACTAATATTCTCTCAGCTATGAGTTCCATAACTTTCAAAACTGTTGGGCTACACCTTCCATTTTTCTGGCTTTTCCGTTAAAAGGGCTGCCACAGGACTGCTTGATACATTTTTCAATTCAAAAGACTCATTCAATCAGTTTCATTAAGCAGATTGTTACCACTCTGGTGCCACTTCTGTCACAAAATCTTTCCGTTTGTTGATGCTTAGGATCGACCCAAGATGTTGCAGAATTATGACTTCGAACGGGTAGCTCTCAATTAAACCTTAAACGAATATACAGGACTATTCACTTTCAAATGAACTTACGTAAAGTCAAAAGATAAACGTCATTGAACGGACCAGCAGGCGTTGCCCCTCCAACAAGTATCAATCTATTTTGCTTCCCTCTCTTAGTATCCTGAGTCTCGTCTTCGTCACCTCCATTTTGAGACCGATGCTTTAGCACCATGCTGGCATGGCCTACTCTCGGACAAGGCCCGTTATTCTCAGCAGCTAATAGATACCACATGCCCTGGGTCGCTTTGCAGCCAGCATCAAGCATCGGTGTCACCTCCATTGTCGATTAGCGCTGCAAAATGGCTCGTTCTGATTTTCAAAGAGTTAGAAATTAAATAACACAGAGAAAGGGGTTGTGCCTTATGACATTGGAAGTTGTTGACAACAGCAACCAAGGAACGCAGCTGCAACAACATTATATTGGCAACTGCAACAACAAAAGCATGTCTTCATGCATTGTACACAGAAGTAGTGTATATGTATGTATGTATGTATGTATGTATGTATGTATGTATGTATGTATGTATGTATGTATGTATGTATGTATGTATGTATGTATGAATGTATGTATGTATGTATGTATGTATGTATGTATGTATGTATGTATGTATGAATGTATGTATGTATGTATGGTAGTGTTGGGATATGAGACTTGAATACTGGATAAAGCCCACGCACCATCCACGATATGAAGACAGGAAAAAGCCCTTAGCATTTGAAAAAACAGCAAATACGATTCACGAAGCTGTGTCAAAGGGTTTATAGCAATGAAGAAGAATGACAATCTATACGCGAGCTAGAAGCTTGGGGGTGATTCCCGGAAGAATGTGACCTGACAGCTGGTTTTTTGTTTAGTTTCCACTGGAGCCCCTGATGGCATTAACGACAGAAAAGACTGGTGGGCAAAAACCGGAGTAACCTTAAGATAGAATCATACAAAATAAACAGTGAAATTGTTAGAATTAAAACTGAAAATTATTTACATTGATACTTATTTTCATAATGAGCTCCCTTTATCTCTATATTCAAACAGTAAACTCTTTACTTCAAAACGGCTATTTACTATCCGAAGCAAATAATTATTTCTTTCTAGGATATCTGTTTCTAGGATATTTCTCCTCTCGTTTCGTCTCTTACAAGTTTCACTCAACAATTTCGTTGTCAACCACTAACACTAGACTAAACATCAACGCTTTATAGTGATCTATGCATAATTTTCAAAGCATTCATTATGATTTACTGATATAAAAGAGAAGCAATTTAACAAGCGTTTAACTATTTGCATCGTGATACATATAGCTATTTAGCATGATAATCTGCACAAGTGATTAATTTCTCGTTTTGAGCATTGGTCTGAATCTAAGATACCACGTAATGCACAATGAAGGTTGGGAGGAGTGCACGTGCGGAGTCGAACGGGTGCGAATTTTCGCGATGGGAGAAAACGTGCCGCAAGCTCATATGAACGGCGTCAATGGTGCGTTTGAGCACAAAATCTCACTTTGAAATTATGAAAAAATATACGGATCAAATGCAGTAAACTAGCAAATCAATCTTGATGGAAGTGTCATGAATAAGTAAGTTCACAAATTATGATACAAAAGGGGAGCCTACGATAATAGAAATCATACTTTGTTTGGGTAAATAATGAGATATGTATGTACGTAGAGGTCTTGGGCCTCTTATCAGAACCATTCACCTTTTTTTAGAAGATGGGAAAGAGGTGACACGCAGCAAGGGGGAAATTGCCTTTTGGGGGCTGATGATATTAAGAGTTAAAAAGTATTGTGGACTTATGATGTTTTCGTAGTTAACTTAACCAGTAATTATTCGCCTTGACGAACGCCATGGTGTCAAAGTCTAAGCGAACACGGATCAGAGGATAAAATGGCAGATTCGATGATCACAAGAAATTTACCCAATAAATCCCCAATAGCGGGCAATTAAAAGCAAAGATTCATCGCTAGCTTGCTTGCTCTTTAAAATTGATTTCAAAAAATTAATAAAGCCATAATTCCAATCTCGGGGGGAGGACTAGCAAATCAAACGCGAGTACAACTCAGTCATAATCGGACGTGCCTGCATTGGAATACAACTTCTTCGGTATGATCATAAAAGGTGTGTTTGGTCGCAATGATTCAAAGCTCTGGTTCACGAAAGCTGAATACTTCCAGCCGTACGCATATAAAGTCACCACTGGAGGCCTTAGTTAGCACACGATTGTGAAATGTGTTGCACACTTGACTGCGACCGCGGTAAAGATTCTCATCCAGCCAAATGCCATTTCCACCACTAGGAGATAAAGAAGATTTGATGCGTGCTCAATGTGTGCTCAATTCGTGTCCAGTTCAAAAGTCAAAAAAAGAGAGGAGAGGATGATTGAAAGACAGAGCAATACATTGGATAGGGTTTGAGGGGAATGGGGAATGGTGAATGGGGAATGGGGAATGGTGAATGGGGAATGGGGAATGGGGAATGGGGAATGGTGAATAGCGAATGATGAATGGTGAATGGCGAATGGTTAATGGGGAGTGGTGAATGGTTAATGGGAAATGGTGAATGGGGAATGGTCAATGGGGAATGGTCAATGGGGAATGGTGAATGGGGAATGGTGAATGGTGAATGATGAATGGGGAATGGTTAATGGGGAATGGTGAATGGTGAATGGGGAATCATTATCAACAAATTCATGGAAACATCCAAGGTCCCCTGGCAGAAATTATTTATTATCAATGTTAATATTGTCACTATGATCATTAACAAAAGCGCCGAGCTGTGCCCTGTAGATAAATGATAAATGCATCTTACCCGCCACCAACCATGAAGCAGTTGTTGTCCCCAGCTATGAACATATCGCTTGGAGCATGCATAACATGGTGGGCATGCTCAGGCTTAGTCTTCCCACTGCTGTCAATCTCATCAATTTCCACTCTCTTCTCTACCAGACACAAGTCATCCGGAAGCGGCGTGACACGACTCGATGGGCTCAAATCTTCTTCGTTAATCTGTGGGTAATCACCGGCCTCTCCTTGTGATAAGGAATGCTGATACGGAGATTTTCCGGGGGGCGATGCAGGTTTGTCCGTTTCAGTTTTGCTGCTGTCTCCCTTTGATTTTGGTGTCGGATTGCTGGATACGGAAGAGTCGGGTGAAGTGGATTTCGTGAGCTTCATTCCAGTCGAGGCCGAGATTCCTCTTAGTCTTAGGATCGGGCTTGTCTGTTCGGAGCTGTATCCAGTATCGCCTATACTAGAGTAGTTATGCAAATGAACGACAGAAGAATTCTTTTTTATTCCCCCGTATGAAGTTTGACTCGGTATGTCTGCTAAAGAGAAGTTCTTGGGGATTCCCTGCAATTTCACTGACACTTTTCTCCGTGTAATGCGAAAAGACCTCCGTTTTCGCCTCGGAGAGCCTTTGATATCCACGAAGACGAAACTGCTCTTCTGTTTTGATACTGGCTTCTGTTTCGCACTGTCCACTTCATCAATTTCAGTCCATGCAAACTTCTCAATTAAAGGTGACATCGAAAACAAAAACGTTTCCCCATTACCAAAAAACGAAAGGTTCTTTCTGGAATTGTTTCGATTCGTCAAAGACATGGACATGTATGCACCGAAAACCTACAACAATGACAATAGGAACTGTAAACAGTATCTCGCGAGCCCATGTGAGGACGAATGACATAATGACCCACACTGGGCACCAGTACAGAAAACAAAAATCACCATGGCATTGCTTTTACAATTAAGGCGAAAACTATAATCCAACAACGACTCTTTATTTCGCTTAGCTACGTTTGCATCTAAATTCAAATTCAAACCTTCTCTCAAAAACTGATATCTTCGCCTGCTTCAATTCATGTTCATTCCGAATTATCTAACTAACAACGAAGCATAAACCATAAGAATATGCTGAAGCTTAGACGATTTTGCTTGAATTCTCAAAGCACTGAGAACATTCGTTCAAAACGTTTATAATCAGTTCACCAATCCAATGCTGTAACTTTTATCTGCACACGAATTCGCAAGAGAGAATAACGTGGTCATTTACGACGGTTTAAAGCATCAAATTTCGGCAAATACCTCATCTTTGTCTGTCTTTAGAATCAGAATTGCTTGATCCTCCTCTTCAACTTTGTTATACATTGTCTTCAAGCTGAAATTCGGTAAAATCACTTTAGAATAAAAACGGACGGCCACCGTTCTGGCTCAAACTGGGATGATCAACTCAACCCCGAAATCCCTTGATTATCGAGGTAATGTCGCAGGAAGATAAAAAACCTCAATGATCTAGCTCATGTGAACTGTTCGGAATTAATTCAGTTACCAGATCGAGGCCAATGCACAAACACGTAAGGAAATTGCTCGCGACTTGACATGTGACATGCAATGCTAGCATAAATGCACTCATGGTAACCGATACGCAATCACTCTCTCGTATATAACATATTCAAACATAAATGAATATATCAAACACTGATAAAAACATATGAAATGTTTAAGTTTACAAAAATAACAATAATAATAATTTCAAACATTTTAGGACGGTAACACGTTCAGCAGTGCTAGTTTACAAGGGGCCGTCCATCTAAAAAGTAATTTAACAAAATGGAGTTATGTACATGAGTTAAAATACAAGTGCTATTACAAATATAAGTCCTAAAGCAAGGTAAACCAACAAAATAGAACCAAAGCAAAAATATTTTAATAGGCCATTTGAAAGATTTTACTGATGGCGCCTTTTTTACACAAAGACCTGAGGATTCTACATGAAAATGGTCAAAGCGGTCCAGCAGCAATGTGGTTATCATTTTCTAATGAATTTTATTCTGATTTTTAGATTCAAGCATATACGTTGGTGTAAATATATACCCACAAAACTATTCCATCAAGCAAATAAACAAATAATTTTGATGCATTTGTACAGTAAATCGCCCTAGGGTTACAATGTATTACCACGATCCCTATGATGTCGTCTCGTTTAAATTCATCGGACACCTAATGTGGACACCCTCTATTCAAGCTTCATTCGTTCTTTCTCATGATAGATGATAAATCAATGTGTTGCGACGTAGGCACCGCTTCCAGTTGGTACCAGATGACGTCGTGTCCTTTCCACCTGTAATTGGTCCAACTGTAAGGTACGTCATTTCTTAGTCATCGGTTTCTTAGTTCATGTCTTATTCGTTAGTCCTTTGATTTCATGAATTATAAAAAGATGTCGTCTTTTAAATCTATGTAAGTGGTATGCCTGTAAATTTTCATTAGCATATGAAAAAGCAGAAAACAAATCAGATACCTAAAACCATCATAATCAGTAGTAAATGCAACAGTTGGCTTCAAGAGCTGGATTCGTGCAGGCAGCCAATTGACCAATGTGCGCCACTAAGCAAAAAACGAACTGAGTTTCACATAATTTGAACAAGAAATGGCTGATTATGTACATATATTGAAATAACTTCTTCGTGGTCACGATGGTATTGGAAACGGGCTGTATATCTAAATGTATAATCATGGGAAACGGAAACCTATCTAAGTAGCAGTGGAAACTTTTCCCTCATGGAAGAGTTTTCTACGTTCTTAATGTAACACATCTTGAGTAAGCTCCTGTGCCCTTTGTCCTGTGCCTCTTTTCCAGGTCACAGGACACAATGATAGCTACGATGCCTCAATTCTTCACTGTTTCATCCGGTACAAACATTCGTTTTTATCATGGTAACTTCCAATTGGACTTTTCAATTTAATGATAATATCCAATTTGACGTCACATCCCTCCATACAACTACCATCAACATCTTTACTAGTGTAACTACCATCGTTACCAATATTGGCTGATATCCTATTCAAAATGCAAAGGGCAATAAAAGATGCAATCAACAATATCAAAATCCCCGGGTAACATCTGAAAATGCTCGAAAATGCAAACAGTATTAGAAAAGTTGCCTCAAAATCCGCTATGAAGAATGATGGTGAAGATGAATCAGTTCTGCCAGTGAGAACTAGAAGCATGGTTTTACCCTTGGCAGAAAATCTTCGCAAACATCTTCTTTTAAGGTACCAACCCTTGTTCCAATGTCTGAGTAGTAAACATCAAGAACGAGATTGAGCTTTAAACCCCTTAGTGACAGCAGTGACATCTTTGCTGAAAAGGTTATCCTGCATCAATATGGCATATTATCATTATCGTCATCATCACTATCACAATTTTTGCAGAACAATCAGAGGCAAACCTGGTCATGTGTTAGGATATCTGAGATGTCGGTTATATCGAAGTTGACAGATTTCTCTGCTTCTTTCGTTTTCTCAACATCAATGTGACTGTCCTTCCGATCTTCTGCATACTTCTGTATGGCCGTGTTTATCTGTCTATTTCTCAACCGGATTCGCAAAATGGCCTAAAGAACGATTTGGAATTGGAAGCAACATTATAAAAATGCCCACACGACATATCAAATTGTAAATTTTGAGATTGCATAAAAATCAAGATAAGGCCTAATATTTTTTTCAGTGAGTTATGCTGAGGAAAGCCCATGGTGGCCTATACAAGGCCCCAACAAAGGAAGAAAGGAGAAAGCGAAAGGTTAAGAGTTGAGAACGATCAGATCGAGTTTATTGATCTTAGATTTGAAAGATGGCAAGTTGTAAGATTCAGGAGAGGAAGAAGGCAAGAAGTACGGTAAATTTAAATAAAAAATACTACTATGTCTAGCTGGCAGAAGAATGAGTTTGCTACGCAAAGAAGCATCAAGCCATGCCGTGCGGTAGAACGAAATTTCACGCGGGGATAGAAACCGTTCCTTCCCAACACATTACTTAATCTAAAATTACGAAGCCAATAAAACAACTACAGCGTTGGCGTTGAGAGATTATAGTGATCATCTGTTAACAAAATCCGTTCACCTTTTTCAGAAGTTTTCTGAAATATTGATAGGTGTGATTAGTAGCAACGCAAACATCACTCATTTTCCATTTCCTTCCCTTTTGTATCAGACTAGCTATCTATATAAAACCCGATATCAATATTTACTTTAAAGCAGCAGTCCTGAGCCTTTTTTGACCCAAGGACAGGCTTAATGTGAGACAATATTATCAGTGACCGGTGTTAAAGGTGTGGCTGATAAATACAACATAATAATACGATATGAACTGCATGAAAACTGTGGTGTTTTCTAAACAAAATAATAAACACGAATAATACTGTGACTAACGTCCTCTCTACCCGCAACACTCTTTGGTGCAATGACTCTTGACGGATGTGACAGGTAACTTTTAGAAATCAAATACCTTTCAGATTTCGAAATAAATCAAACGGAAGTCATGCAAGTTATCTATTCTCTCTGTGCGACCCAGTACCAAATGATCTACGGACCGGTACCGGCCCGCGGCTCGGGGCTCGTGGGTTGCAGACCGCTGCTTTCAAGGATTCAATAACAATAATGATAGTTACCGAGATTGCCAGCTGCGGTAAGCTTGGCACATTGAAGAGAAGACGATTAAAAAGCAAAAAGGATGAAAGATAACGACTCGTCACGACGGGAGTGAACCCAGGCGAAGAAGAAGGACAGCTTAGTGAAACATTAAATGTTTTGTGCACAGTGAACATATACCTTGATGAAGTCGTCCGCCGGGATCTTCAACGCTTGTGAGTATTGACCAATGGCAACCATCAAATCAGACGATGTTGGTAGCTCTGCAGAATCAAACATAATTTCAACTGCATTAACACCAAGCAATAGATGTTGAAAAATGACAGCATGAGAAATTATCATGGCACCCAGAACTATGTCGCGCCTCCTTATCTCCATATTTTGCACCCCCCCCCCCTAAGCCTTAACCCTTGGAGGCTTGCTCAGTGTCGCAGAAAGTGTAGTTAAAAATGTGAACTTTTGGCTAAAAACCATCTAAAATAGAATTACTACGTCATGTCTGGAAGTACGTCAAGAATTACGGGACGTACTTGAAATTAAACTCTTCTTTCCCTCTAGCCTCATTGTCGTTTACTTGCAGACCTTTGCATATTTTACAGATACTTTCACGGGCATTGCTCTCAGGAGGTCAGGGAGATCATTCCAGTTCCTCTGATGTGTGTCAGTACCACCAGAAGCTCAACTCATTCACACCCTTTCCAAGTTTCACAGCCTACTTTATCCCACAAATCATCATTCATCCCAAGAACGTGAAATTGATAGAACGCCTTGCCTTCTTCTTCCTTTCCATAATCCTACAACTTGTCATCTTTCAAATCTAAAGCCCATAGACTTAATCTGATCGCTCCATCTCCCCTTAGCCTTTCACTTTCTTCTTTCTTCTTCTGTTGGGGCTTTGAATATGCCACCTTGGCCTTTCCTCGACAAAAACTCACTAAAAAAGAGACGTCTTTTCCTGTATCTGGACCGCCAGAATGCTCGGTAAACAAGTAAGATTTACAAAGACTTACCTAATCTCTCAAATTTCAAGGTGTACTCGTAAAACAATCGTATAAGAAACAACCCAGTTCGAAAGAATACTTTTGGCCCCTCCGCTAAAAAGCAGTCTACCAAACGAACCTAAAAAAATAAGAAGATAAATGAGAAGATAAAGAGCTAGAAAATGAATTTGTCCAGTCACTTCACCGCTGCATGACAAGAAAATTAACGACCGTAAAGGGAAAATGTCAAATGGCATAAGGAAAGACAACTGCACTTTGTCAGGTTCAATAAGGCTTATTGAACATGAAGGATTATAAGGAAACATTTTTGAACACAGTTTTTAACTTTGATGTAATTTTCGATCTCTAATTTCATCCCCTTTCGTTCAACAGGTCCTTGACTGATAACAGGATCTCTATCCTGAACAAGAAAACCTGTACAAATATTACTTATCATTATCATTTTTATTAGTTTAAAGATGCTCGCAGTAGGTCAGTTAGGAGAGTGATGATTTCAAAGAGACCAATATCTGCGTCATCTCATCATCCCAACTAGAGAAATACACGAAGGTTGAAGCATCCTCTGAGGAGCGTAGCTACATGAAGTCTTTGCAATACCCCATCCAGATTAAAGAATCATTAATTATTAATTATTTATTATTCCAGATTAATTATTAGGTTGAAGAAAATCGGAAAGGCTCTCCTATCCAGGTTAGTGATGCGAAAAAAATTATATAATTTGGTTTGAAGAAAGTGATGTAATTGGAATGCTGTAAGGAGACAGCTAATAAAGTGTATGAAACTTGCTTTTTCCGAACAAATATCACCTGTTATCCCATGGAACTTACCGAAGATGGGTAGTTATGTAAAGAATTAAGAGAAAATTGAAGGTAAAAAATCCACTACTGTGTAAATTGCAAAAACCGTGACGTTTTACATGTGATCAAACATATAAACACCGTTCTTTGCTGGTGCAAGACTTCTCGGAGCCACGATAAACATCAGTTGGAAAGAACAGAAACCCTAGTGGAGATATTTCCATATCAACTGAGACTCAAGCAAAGACGATTAAAAACTGCCAGACACTGGAGAAGCGGGGAATTGATCTACGACCTCGTTTTCTGGGTACTAATATGGGAGGAAAAGAAGGGGGAAGGCCTGCTGAGACATACGCCTAAAGATAAGAATAGGAAACAGGAATGGAGCGCAACGAGGCGAATAGAAAATGGAGGATCGGAGCAAATAGGGGGCGCTGCATCGTGCTTAGCTGGTATCAAACTCGAACAGTCAAAGACCCTCCCTCGTGATTTTTGGCGAATAGGGTGACGGCTTTCTCTGTTTCGTTGACCATCTGACAACACAACACGACATCCTACGTTGGGGCTTTGTATAGGCCACCATAGATTTTCCTCAACATAACCCACTAAAAAAAACAGCAGTGCAAGCAAAGTGAATGCTACAGTTGGGGGCTGGTAGCACTGTGCGTTTCACTCCCGTGCTCTTTCCCCAATGGCTGAATCCTAAAAGGGGAAATCAACATGTAAAATTGTCCAAGTCTTTGGTATGACTCGATCGAGTATCGAACCCCGACCTACCGCGTACAAAGCGAGCAGTCCACCACTGGGCCACGGACGCAGTACTTAGCACCTTTGTATTCTGTATTGTAATTCTTTTATTAGCATATAAAGAATGCCTTGAGATGTCAATATGCAACCAATTTTCAAGCAGAATTTGTTTTTCTCCAATCAGTAGCTTTCCATGCCGTTGTTAATATGCGACAAACAGCATCTTAAAAATCGTGTCAAGATCTTTATCGTAATTATCGTAATTTTTTATCGTAAGCTTCGCAGTTGCAATTTCCGACCCATAAAGAAATTGGCAATTAAAGAACTCACTCATATTTTTTTGCTCAGTAACATTTGCTTACCAAAACAGTGAAATCCATGTATTGAAAGATGATTTTCTCCCATTCAGGAAAGAGCGTTGCATCTGGCTTCGCAGCTGCATCCATCACAACAGTCTTCAATTTCCTCAATTCCTTTTTCTGCAAACAAACGTTCAGACTTTCAAATGGAGCATGGGATGTCATTACCACAGAACAAAATATTGTGTAGAACTTTGTTAAGAAATCAAGCAGCGTCTTTCGTATTCATCAAGCCATACACATAATACACTGCCAGTTATTTTCAGTTTCTAGTTAGTCCTACCGGTCTATAATTACCCCATGATACAATTCCTCTGTAGCTCAGTGATACACATTTATCAAAATGAAGAGGTTCAAAAAGCTATACTGACCATCCAGGGTAGACATATTTAATAGAGCTTTGGTTAGGTACAAATGAATACATATTATTTCAGTATATCATCATAGCAATGGGTTAGGTAGTCAAATTTGATCGCCTGAAAGTGATTTACCAGCAATGAAGATGCACAGGTATGAAGTGCATAGTCAGAAGCTGATGCCTGAAGGTGAGTTTGCTCAAAATACATCTTTTTTCCTGTAAGCATTGCTGAGAGGCAAGCAAAGCACCACACTTCTTCCATGAAATGCAAGAACACAGCAGCAACTTGCTGAAGTATTGGGGAATATGTGATATCAGGATGAAGGAAAGAAAGCACTTGAAGAACCCTCCTAAGGCTGATGACACCGTCTGGGGTCAAATAATATGACATGAACTCGTCATCATTTGAAAGTGTGCAGGGAACAGTGGAATCTTGCATAGTTACATCTGAAAAGCAAGAATAACATACAATAGCTTGCAAAATGAATCAAGGCATCTCCTAAATAAAATTGCAAAAAACTCATATACAAAAACATCTTCCAAAATTTTTTGCAAATTATACTTTTTTGGACTTCAATTTTACTGAAGGCAGGGATGCCAGAGAGATTCTGGGGTAAGAGCGCAGCTAGGAATGAAAGGGCAATCAAGATCAAAGGTGAAGGAAACAAGCTTATAAACTGGGTGTCCAGCATACTTCCTTGGAAAAATACCCTTTAACTTGGCTTAAAATGCTATTAAAATTGCTTCAAAAATACCACTGATGCTCTTTTATGACATTTTGTGGCTGTTTCTCCACATGCCCTCATTCCAAATTGCATATTGCCTATTTTGAGGTTGCAATTTCCAGTCACTAGCATTACTGATTTTCGCTACTGATGTTTGGCTGATAAGCTATTAAAAGGGAATTTTAGCCACCTTATCCCCTTGCAAAAAGAGGAGAGGAACTCCCTAAAAAAAGCTTTTCCCTCAGCATCCTATCTAGCAAGTGACTGCAGTGGCATCCCAATGCCATGAATCTAATACTTCTGGTACTTAAGAAACGGTTCCAGTTTGACAAAAAATATCAAACTAAATGCAAAATATTATCAATCTCAAACTTACTGCTAACAAAATAGTTAGAAACATTTACTGCCTATTCAAAATGTTCTCTGAATGCTTTCCCAAAACAGTTTTATATTTTATGCTACTAACTTCAGGGGAAAGTGCACTGAATGCTTTAGCAGCAGGAAAATAAAAGCCCTTTTGTCCAGCTCCAAGCTCAAAATTAAGTAGCTTCAATGCACTCTGATTGCATTGTCTATGTATTTGATCTCAAAATGAATTTACCTTTGCCAAAAAGCTTTTCACAGGTATCATGATACAGGTTTGGGACCCGGGACATGAATCTGGTCCCACCTGAAACCTCTTGCCACAGTCTTGCACGGACAGCTGGTGGTATGTGTCTGCGTATGATTGACTTGAGTTTAGTTGAATTGAGAGAAGCTTTGTTGTGCTTAAGCCATAGGAAAAGTTCATCTTCTTCGTCCCACTGTTCTTGGGTCATGGATCTGTGGCGGGTGCGAAAAACATCCAACTCAAGGAAACTGCCTAGAGCAAAGAAGTGGAAGAATGACTTCGAAATCAAATTGATTCTCGTAATACCCACGAGAAACACCATATCTTCAACCTTTAAATGTGGTAGCTACCTCTGCCGTGATAAAGTCCTCGGATTTTTGCTTATAGGGATGTGCATTATTGGTAGATACCACACCATCGGTTTTCTCACAAGACATCACTCAGCTTAGCACTATGCTTGGTTGTATCATCCAATAAAGATAGTCGTGTGCTGAATTTGTAGCGTGTAAGAGTTTACCAATTATTGGTTATGATAACAATGTTAAGGTAATGTACTCATGGCTACGTTCCTGTTTCTTTTCACATGTTAATTTATAGCATTGTTGTGTTAATGGTGGTGTGGCCGAGTGTTTCGAATCTTGTGAGGTCTCCTTGCATGGGTTCAAATCTTGTCATCGGAACCACTAACCATAAGCCAACAGTCAACTCAGCCGTTCATCCTTCCGAGGTCGGTAAATGAGTGCTCAGAAGTAACTCTGAGGGCACAAGCACCGGACACACATTGATAACAGCTAATCTAAAGCTCAAGTGTTTAATCCAGTATAAAGACCCATCTTTTTTTGACTGCTCCCTTCTCAGATTCTGAAGTCCTTGTCATGCAAAAATTCTGTAATTTTCCTTTGCTACATCTTGCATTACTACATCTTGTTAAGTTAGAAGTTAGTTAAATTAGCCATTTCTTTGGGATTATGTTGAGAAGAGAAGGAAAATTGACTGACTCTATTTGCGTGCTTCTTTTGCTAAGGCATAATGACCTTAGCAATCTCTTCTCTTAGCCATGAAAGAACGCCCAAAACGTTCAAAGGTTAAGGACTCCATGCTAATTTCAGTTTCAAGTGTACAGACGTACACTTGAAGGGAGATGGCAAATGATACACAGTAATCAAGAATTGAATTCTCGCTCCTGCCCCCCCCCCCCATTGATATGTGGCTATGCCATCTAATCTCATATAAATATGGAATGGGGAGTTCTGGAGGCACTTGTTAAAACATTTTTCATGCAAAAAAGTAACCAAGATTTTTCTGACGTGATGATTAATACCTAACTAAGTGGAACTGGACTGCAATAAAATATCTATCCATTCTTCAATCCGCCTGCTGAAACCATTCGCTGTGATTGGTGTGACGCAATTCTGTCTCCACCCATGAAGAATTTTCTCCTCTGTCTATCTATATTGCATCTTCAAGAGCTTGAAATAGCAAAAAACGTACCTTTCACCGCACCAAAAACGTACTTTGAGAATATTGAGTCTTCCTCTGTCTCTTTACAATCCCCATCACCATCGCCCTCTCCAACCATCCATTTTGGGCCTAACGTTCTTAGTGGAACAACTCTGTCATCCTCTATGTGTACCGATTCTCCTTTCTCTGGAGAGTTCAGCTCTGCTGCAAATGCTTCCCCAAACATTTTTCTGCCTTTCAAACAAAAACTTCAATCATGAGAAAGCCTTCGCAAGTTAGAATCATGTTCAATCAAATTTTCACTTCACCCTTCTGCAAGGGACAATAAGCCTCCATGATCTGTTTACTATCCTTGCACAACCTCGTATTGAACATTATGTAGGGTGGTCCAACTGATCACCAATGCATAACAAAAAACCTCGTATTGAATATTGTACGTGCACACCACGAACTGCGTCGCATACTCGACTTCGAGCTTCGCAGAAACCAGAGACAGGGCTCTGAGTTCTTTTTTCTAGGGAAGTGGATATTATGAGGTGGTTTCCCGTTGCCTTCCTCGCCAATGAAGGTCCTCATTGTGACACATGCAGGATTCGAACTCACAACCCCTGTGTTATGAGTCCGCACGCTTCACCATTACACAACGGCACTAATATAATGCGTTAATTCGTTTTTTTACTGCTCTAGGGACATTGCGAGAGCCTTTTGTTTGGGATGGTGCAAGGTTGAATTTACCTGAATTTCGAGGCCCAATTCTTTAAAAGTCACCTGAAGTTACGATGCAATAACCTATTTTCACCCGTATTTTTACCGGAATGTTGCAACCCCCCCCCTCCGATTGCTACGCCCCTGTTTAGTGGGCTTAAATTAGCTTTGAACAGCTAAAACCCTTTCCAGCTTAGTGAGGTTTTGTAAAATGGAAAAAACGTCAACAGCTTGCGATTAGCAGAGCTAAAAGAATTTCATTGCAATTGTCAGCAGTTGTAGATTTGAATATAAAAATCTACTCTTGAGCTATCAGCATGGAAGTTGACTGAAGCATGTATTTGACGGAATAAGTCAATCAACCCAAAAATGGGTGAATAATTGAATAAATGAGTTAATGAATACTTATGAATGCTAATGGATGACTGAATAAGCAAAGAAGAAAATGAATCAGTAAACTAATACATGGGCAAATGAATGAATGAATGAGCTAGTGAATGAATAAATTAAGGAATCGTTAGATACGTGAATGATGGAATGATTAAGTAAATGAAGGGATGATTGAAGCAATAATAGAAGGGGTGAATGAGTAAATTGATGAATGAACAAAGGGAAGAATAATTGAATAAATGGATGAATGATTGAATGAATTAATTAATCAATGATTGAATGAATGAGTGGTTGAATGAATGATTGAATGATTGATTTAATGAATGAATGAATCAATCAATCAATCAATGATTTAATGAATGAATTAATGAATGAATTAACAAATGAATGATTTAATGAATAAATGATCTATGGAATGAATGAATGACTAATGAAACGAATGCATAAATGAATGATAAACAGGTGAATGCCTGAATTAACAAATTAATACAAAATAAATGAACGGATAATCATGAGAACTTTGATAAGCGCGAATTGGTTGTTAAATTGGTTCTCTAATAATACAGTTGTTAAATAACTGAAGCACAGAGTCGAAGATCGATTGGTTAAGATGACAATACGGCCAGCATCTAAAGCTTTTCAAATCTGTTAAGCAGTAATTGTACAGCATCGGTACCTATACCGCCATTGAAAGATATGTTCAACGGGGGGTAAAATTTTTCCAGTTAGTCGCATCTTGCTCTTTCCGAATAGCTTGAATCCATTCAAGAAATACCGTTTCCCGCAGCTAACTCTTTGTCTGTCTAGGTAGAAGTTGATGGTGCGCTTGTTTGGCTGACCCGCATCCGTCCACTTGGTGAATTTACTCGTGCATTTCATTCGCCTCTTAAGACGGTACCCCCTAACCCGACAGCATTTGAATTCGTACCGTATCTTGTTGCGGCCACTATTGCGGGTGAGTCGGAAAGCCGAGAGAAACGAGTCGGTCTTGCAGTACACACTTTGCAGGTGCAGTTGGAAGGGGCCCGTCTGCGAAGTAGCTGGAGAGTACCTGCTCACTTTACGCTCGGTCACGCAGACAGGTGCCAGTAGCTGACAGCATCTGTACGAGTAGTATATTCTACTAACACCTGACCGGCGCAAGCGGAAAGACGTGATCAAACCACTTTTGCCGCAGTCTGGCCTGTGTCTGTCCAAGAAAATCAGCGGGCCACCACCGGCGGCGTTTGCTCGCGTAGTTTTGCTTCGACATTTTTCCACACACCCTTGTTCATCCTGATTATCCCCGCAGTCGTTTTCATAATCACATCTCTGCTGCCGTCTGATGCACTTCTTCTTCCTCGAACAGTAGAACTGACTCGGCAAACAGTAGTGATACTGGCACAGTTTTCCAACGAAATTTCGTTTGCACCTGCACTTGCCAGTGTAATTTTCACACTGTGCAGTCGCCGATCGAGTGTGGTGGCAGTAGCAATTCCTGCAATACCCCCTCGTTTCTTTGCACGTCACTGTCCGAGATCCAGTGTAGTAATACCCATGTTTGCACTTCTTTGGAATACGCATGCTTGGTAGGAGATATTGCCCCTTGCATTGAGCGCTCATCAGGTTGCTACTCGGTAAACTGCACGTGCCTCTCTCGATGGCTTGCTGTTGTTGGTCCATACGAGGAGTGTAATACCGATTCACGATGCCGGTAGACTGGCCGCTGAATTCCAGGGCTTGGGCCCACACCATGTACCCCATTTGCTGGTACATCAGCAGCTGCTTCCAGTAAGCAGCAACTGTCTTTTTATAGCTCAGAGTGCACGGCGTTCCGGCTTTGAGTTCCATGAAGGCAAGCAGAATAGACTTGTGGCCTATCACAGGTAGTGACCTGTCACCAAGTAGCATGTGATGGTACTGGTATAGCACTTTGCGAATACGATCGCTGTGAAGTACGTGGGATGCAAGAGTTTTGCCTCTTCGAATGAAGGCCTCCTTGTCTGGATAGTCTACTGGGAGCTGCTCAAATCGATGTGCGTAGTAGAGCAGGTCGTACATGGTCTGGCGATAGTTGTCTATGATGTTAGCCCATTCGAACTTCTTACCGATTTCTCTAGATAGTTCCTTGAACTTCCTCTCAATGCTCGACTCAAGATTACTTATGACGGATTGAACCTGTCCCATCCCAACGCCGATATATTCTCTCAGATCCTTGATATCATACACCACGTCACTCAATACTGGCAAGGACATGGTCTTCTTCAGCATTGCATCCACTGTCTTTGCCAGCTCAATCTTCGTAAAATCCTTGCAGCTATCACCTTGGTAGTACCGCTTGCACTCGCAGTATTTCGCACTTGAGAGAGGCAACTTCTTGCAGCTTCCCTTCGTGTTGCATGTCAAGCTGCATCCTCCATTATTAGTTTGCTCCCTTGACTTCACGACAATCACAACGTGAGTTCTTAGTGAACTCACATAGTTACGTCTGGGAAAGCGGTACCAAAAGTTATAGCTTCTTGAAATGTACTTTTCTGTGCTATCACTGAGAATCTTTATGCTGGATGACTTTGACAAGACACTTATGCTTGACACGAGGTGCCATACATTCCTCTTCTTCAGCTCTAAAATCAACTTGTTTAAGATCGGGTGATAGCTAAATCTTCTAATTATATCCCTATAATAAAAGTTGGTATCTTTAGCTATTTCATCCAGTCTTCTCATCAGCTCATACTTCTGCCCGTTATACGTGCCTTTCTTGTCAGCAAACCCAATGACAAGGTTTCGTATTCTTGAATGCTTGTTATCTGGCATATTCCAAAATCTACCGTATGTGTTCAGTGTGTAGTGTTTTTTGCCACCCCATGCTTGATACGAATACGGTACAACGCTTAGCCACGGGTATTTCAGCTCCAGAAATCGTTTTATTTTCTTATTTGCTTGATCGTTTGTTTTTAAACCGATCTGGTAATAAGGGTTATTGATATCAACTTTCAACTGATGTCTTAAATTCCTGAAGCAGCCGTCTTTGACTGATGCTCTCGTTTCCCGTAGCTTGTAGACCATATGAAGCCAGGAGTTCAGACTCTCTATCATGCTCACTCTCGATCCCGTCAACTTCTGGTGAGCCATCACGACTTGCTGTCCAATGAAAGCCAGCTTCAGTATGCTGTTAGTCATTTTGTCCACCTTGAGGAAGTTGCATTTGTACGTTTTTGCTACCAGCGGGACGATCGCGTCTCCAAATGCAGACGTCCTCCCCACAGCAGCATGTAGAATGGCATCTACTTGCAAACGAACGTTTAGGGCATGGACATAGCGGGAGGCCCTACGGTGGATCAGCCTCTTGCAGGTGGAATCGCTGCAGCTCCTTGGGTTCACCTGGGAGATGAACCTCGTCAGCTCCCTGTGTCCATGATGAATTTTAGCCGCCATTCCGATGTAAGCAGATCTCTGGTTCTCGAACTTGATGATGCCTCTCAGGTCTTCGAGGTCTTTTGTGATTCGATCCAATTTCGTGTTGACATGCGTGAATTGCTTTTTCATGAATGCCAGCTCGGCGGAATCGCGAGACGGCACGAGCGAGAGAATGACGCCAACGAATCCGCCAGTTGCCCCGAGGAAACCCGCCATCTTCCCGACAGTGTTGAAGAACTTCGTTGATTTCGGATCACCTGCGGAGGCGATCGTTTCAAGGATTTTCTCCCCGGAATCGAGGCCTGTCAAGATCGTGCCCTTCTCAACATCTGTGTACCCTGTGTCGCTTCCATTCGCAAGGTACATGAGTAGCAGAAGGAAGATAACTCCCTCTTGAAACGCCATTTCCAAACGTCTACCTGAATCAAAATTAAATTCTCGTTTTACACTAGGGACTTTTAACATATATATCAATCGACAGAGCGGGAGGGGAAAGAGCACACATCTACACAGTATAGGACATAAGAGACCGTACTACTGTCGGGTGAAACGCCATTTCCAAATGTCTACCTGAATCAAAATTAAATTATCGTTTTACACTAGGGACTTTTAACATATATATCAATCGAGAGAGCGGGAGGGGAAAGAGCACACATCTACACAGTATAGGACATTAGAGACTGTACTACTGTCGGGTGAAACGCCATTTCCAAATGTCTACCTGAATCAAAATTAAATTATCGTTTTTCACTAGGGACTTTTAACATATATATCAATCGAGAGAGTGGACTTTAAAAAAATTGGAGGAAAACTCGAGACCTTGCTGAGTGGAGTAAAGAGATGCTGGTTGGGTCCATGTCGTGAAGAAAGAATGCTTCTGGCGACCGCTGAAGAGAAGGGATCCTTGCTGGGACACTCCTTTTACTATAAATGGCTTTAAAACTAAGCGTTTTCGGTAAAAAAAACTCTATTGCAAATAGTTATGAATATAAATGTAACATATACAAGCATGTAGAAATATAGATATTTGTCCTTTCAAAGTCTATGTAGATAATGGTATACATAAGTATTTCTTTTATAGTTATATTTTAAATTAAATGGGGGCTCTTTGTAAACCAGCAGTATGTAGAATCTTTTTGTCGTCGTCCTTATGTTAAAGTTTATACAAAAGCTGCGTTTTCCACCTTAAACAGCAATAACATGTTCTTGAATTCGGAGCATTTGAAATTTAACTGTTACAGAAAAAGGTAAACTGCGTTGACTACACGACTTCGAGGGTAGCAGAAACCAGATTCAGAGCTCTGCGATTTTTCTAGAAAAATGGACTTTAAGCTGTGGCTCCCGTCACCTTCCTCACAATGCTGTTTTAATTGTGACACGTGCAGCATTCGAACTCGCAAAGCCTGTTTTTTGAGTCCACGCGCTCAACCAACACACCACGGCTAAGGTAGCACTGCATAAAGCAATGCAGTTCATCTTAAGATGGCCCCAAAGGCTACCCGCCTTATTTTCTGCTGCGTTTCAATGCTGTCTGTTTACAATGTTCCAGTATTCGAATCAGGTGTAACCTAACCAGTGTTACAAAACGTGAATCTCTTTACGAAGTTGAAGTTTTGTGCGTAAAAATATATTCTAGTGTGATGTAATGAAGTGTGACGTAATGCAATTTTAACGTGGTGTAGGGGGATGCAGTGTAGTGTCATCAAATAGGCTATGCTGCTTTGTAGAAGTATCAATTGACGTAAATAAAATCACACATGTGATACAGTAAGCACTGGGGCACCGAATATGGAAGAGCTGGTCTGAGCCTCGACTGTCCTTTCATAGAACACGCACACGAGAAGGTCCATTTTGTAGGCAAGAAAAACACAGATCAAGTCTACTTAAAACCAATACTAATGCTAACGAGTGCAGCTTTGTCAGTAAAGATAAAAGCTTGTAGCATCTCATAGGCTGAGCTACCAAATAGGATTTATTGGTGCCATTTCATGCATGCAAATATACCCAGTTTCACACAGACCAACTATTTTTTTCTTCCCAGTCAATCAGGCCCACTAGGCTTTCATTCTCCAAAAAAATTTTGTGCCAAATGGAGTTTATGCAAAATATTGCAAATTTTTGCTCATTTTTTCTACAAATCACGTTTCTGGTCAAGGAAATTTGCCAATTTTCGAGTGTCCTCAAGCTCACATGCTAATTTCAACAAGGACTGAATTCTCTGTTTACATCTAAAACGAAAGTGACTATGAAAGCTAAAAAGTTTCCCTTCACAATCTGCTCAGCATTAAGATAGCCTCTTGCGCATTGAGAAGCTACTCTCGTCGAGCAGTGAACGTGCGAGTGTGAGCACACCTCATGATTCCTTCCCCTGAACTTAGAGAGACTTTGGGACTATCCAGATTCTAAGCGAAAGTTCAGCTAGAA
Source organism: Pseudorhiza aurosa (assembly GCA_964026355.1). Classification (NCBI taxonomy): domain Eukaryota; kingdom Metazoa; phylum Cnidaria; class Scyphozoa; order Rhizostomeae; family Lychnorhizidae; genus Pseudorhiza; species Pseudorhiza aurosa. The sequence continues at coordinate 5,805,018 of OZ032125.1, read as the reverse complement.
GGAGCATTCGAACCAGTGACCATAGGATCAATGCGTAAGAATCTTACCATGACGCTACACTCACACTAACAACCACAGATCATTTTTCCCAAATAGTTTCTTCCCCATACATTATTGTATACTATCAATGGTTCTGAAATGTAAACAGTACTGCATGTGCTGTATTTTTCATTAGGAGGAAGAACCCAGCATGGTGACCTATAACTTTGTTTTCCCTAAGATAAGCATTATATATTCAAAAAAGATTTTTAATCTTCAGTACTGATTGGTCAATTTCACTACTCCTCTAAATCATGTCAGTAGCACGTCATAAAATCTCCTATTTCGAATTAGCGTTCTCATCGAATAAGCGCCCTCCGCCGACAAACGCCCCCCTATACGACCTTCAGGTTTGAAGTTACGTAAATTGCTTCTCAATAGTAAGTCTATCTACGTAGTAAGTGGCAGTGAAATAAATAATGACCAAGCCAATTAGCAAAACAATTCATTGTTGCAAAACAAGTGAAGCTCCCCCTTGGTAAAATTTTGAGTATTACGATGAAATCAGCGCCATTGACGTAAATCGAAACAAACTTATATAACAACTGTGTTCTAAAAATGGGTTCATCCTTCGGCTACAAAAGGGTGAGAGGCATTTTGACGGCTTATTTGTCGGTGACATTTAGTTTGACATTCGATTATTCAATGGTTGTTAGCGATATACAGAAGGAGTGGATCATAGAAATGACTTTAATTACGATGATTATCATGATGTGAACTTCCTATCTGTCTGCAGGGTAATGTAAGGAAGCTATGCCATCGATGGCCTTGTATGCACGTGGAAAAGAAGGAAGGTTCGGGGCAGGCAGGACATCTTTGGGTGAAGCTTTCTGTAACTTCAACGGAACGAGAAGTACTGCAGGCACGAACGGAAAATAGCTCAAAAAAGGCACCCGATCGAGATCATTACAAAGCTTGAAATGGAACGATCAAGCTGAAGGGGAGGATGTGCTACTGGATAAAGAAGGATCGAATAGAAGCTGCACCCGCCCCACCTCATCTCATTCCAGGATGGGAAGATGTGGAGACTATTGCCAAACATGACCTGGGATTCGAAGAACTGTCAGTGGATGAAGACGATAAAGAAACTAGGTATACCTACCAAAACTAGATTCAAGCAACATCGACCCCCAAGCCTTATCATACTTACTTCTCTATGGCAGCCCAAAGTTTAATTAAAGTGAAAGTCGTAGGATCTTAGAGGCATCAATATAAAGAAACTAAGTATACCTACCGACAACGGCGCGATCTAAGTTGAGAACTAGCGTTATGCCCTTCTCTCTCTTCTTCTAGCCTTTTCTTGTGCCAACTCCCCCTGAAGAACTTGTTTGAATTTTCTTTGTATTTTCAGGTATTGCAGCAAACTCGTGCTGTCAAAAACGTCCCAAGGCTGCACGTTTTGCATTCAGTCCCTGTTTTCCTTTGTCAACCCTTTCTTTACGTACGAACAATGCTTTGAAACGTTAAAAAGGAGTCTTTGTCTATTCGCTAAGCACCTTTCCGTTTGATGACGTTTGTTCTTGGATCAGTGCTGAGATCCCAGGAGAGTTACCTACATTAGAATAGCCAGCCGCAGCCTATATACGAAATTTGAGTTGGGACCTTGGAGAATGCGGTTACAATGCGCAGTGTGTACGAGAGGACGATGTGTGTGTGTGTGTGGGGGGGGGGGGAGGTTTCTCACGGAGGCGTTGTCCTTGAAGAAAAGCAAGGCGAAGAGTCAGTGACGTTCGGGCACGAGAGTGACAGCAACAACAACGGCATCTCTATCGAGTTTCTCTTGATGCTGTTGTTGCATAACAAGTTTCAAAATGGCCTACCACGGAAAGCTACTTTGGTCCAGGGTGAGTAGAATGTTTATTTCTGGTAGAAATGACATGATATATTTACCATGACCTTTTCTTTTATCCTCAAAACCTTTAAGGAATTTGATTTGAATTCCCATCATCCGATCTGGTGTCGTCAGCTCGAAACCTTTTCCTTCCATCTGTTGCTGCATTTTTCTTTGTGTCGTTTTTTTGGGAAACAGGAGAATCCGTGTAAGAGTATATCTGCCCATTATTTTAAAAACATGTTTCATAAGCTTTCATCATCATAATTTGCAGCTTTTGAATCCACTGTTGGACGTCAACCTTCTCTATGTTTTTCCAATCCATCCGAATCCGGGCCAGTTTGTACCAGTTTGATGTTCCTTTTGGTACACTGACAAGATTTGGGATTGCATCCCACCAACGTGTTTCTGTTTTCCCCTGTTTATTTTGTTTTCTAGAGGATAATTTTGTAATTTGTTGTTTTTGATTCTGGCTTGATGCCCTGCCCAGTTCCATTTCAAGTTTCTTGTTGTATGGAAAACACCTTCTACTTTGTTTTCTTCACGGATCCATTTTGCTTTTTTCGGTCTTTTTCTTTTCTTTTATTTGCTAACTCAGTCTGAGTGTACGGGCAGCTTTACAGCCAATGTGGGCCTGTGGCGTCAGCCTTGTGCCCTCAGAGTTACCACTGAGTACGCATTTAACGACTTCAGAAGGATGGATAGCTGAGTTTGCGATTAGTTTGTGGTAAGTGGCTCCAACAATGGGGTTCAAACCCATGCCAGTAGACCCACAAGATTTGAAAAGTCTCTAAAGAGGTAAGCAGGAGGAAACATTTCATTGCTAGTGTTTCTTTTGACCTAGATTATACCAAGGCAAGGATTCCTCAATCCCTTGAAATGCTGTCATACTTTTCAAGCAAGAGAATCAGTGAGTTTCTCCAGGTCTACAAAGAAGCTATTTGTAAGTTTTTGCAAGTTTTTGTAATTTTTGTGAAATATGCTCAGCCAGCGTGCAGCTTTAACTCAGAAGTCATAACTCCACTTTTGAGCTTCCAGTACAAATTTTTGATAAAAGGAGTCTTTGGCACAAGAGGGTGATAATTTTATCATACGGACTATATGATAAAATAGTGTTTCTGCCTTTCTTAGCAAGAAGAAATTTTTTAGTCAAAAACACATGCCTTGTTTATATTGGCTTTTCATTCTTCTAATCCTTCTTAGAAGACCCTTTGTGTTATTTTAAAGCTCTGATGCTGGGCTACATATAATGGTGTACCTCCTAAGCCCTACCCCGTGAAATATTCGCTAGCTGCTGCATCAGGGCTATACATTTGAAGTGTGTTGTCAATTTCCTCTGGTATTTCTCTTTATAGAAAGATTCATGGTTTAGAAGACATAACATGACAACAGTTGCTGTTAATTCAGGGAAAATAAATAGCCAGACCATTAATAAAAATGCCCAAAAATATGTTGGTATGAGTTTAACTGCTTTCGTCAGTTTTGGATTCCATTATTTTTTTGTGAAGATGTCGTTCATACTAGTTTTTACCTTCGAGTAGATTTTCCACAATTTTCTTAGATTTATGAGTTTCCTCAGAATATTTATGTTCATATTGTAAGTCATTCCACATCTATGGACCTTCACAGTTTTAGCTGTCCGCACACTGAAGCCATTAGACTACTGTATCACTGTAGTAAATGCATGCCTCTCAAAACCTCTGTTGCAAATGGTTCTACATGCGTCATCTCTGGACCCTTCAGTCTCCAATACATTGTGGACACATTACGCTTATTTTTACACATTTCATTGTACCTTCTGGGGTGAAGGGCAGTTCTATTCTGAGATTTTTGCCACCCTTGATATAAAAATGTATATATAGTATATCAAAGCATTCAAAACCAAAATAAAAGTAATGTTTTGGGCTCAATAGATCACATGCCTCTATTTTTCTCTGTTTTATTTCAGTTTTTATTACTTGACTGTGAAGTATGTTGCTCTGCGTAATCGCACTGGGCACTCTTGCACTCTAACTATACAGTTCTTGAATTTTTATAAACACACGCACACACCACACATATACACACACACACACACACCCATGCACACACAGGCCCATGCACACACACACCCATACATACACCCACACATAGAACCCCACACACACACACACCACACACATGCACACACACACACACACACACACACACAAACACACACACACACACACACACACACACACTCACACACACACTCACACCATGAGAACTGCCTTCATTCAGGAACCCTTCATTTTTTTTGTGATTGTCCCTTCAGTCCCAGAATTTTTTTTCATTGACATATCATGGGTAAGTGTTTCTCCGTGAATAATTACTTTGACAATTTTTGTGTTCAGGGTATTGGCTTTTTGGCTGTTGCGGCATGGTTGTCGGTGCTGTTTCACTCGGCGGCATTACACGGTTGACTGAATCAGGATTGTCAATGACAACGTGGAACCTCATTCGTGGAATGAAGCCACCCCGAACAGAAGGCGAGTGGTTAGCAGAATTTGAGAGATACAAAGAATGCCCTGAATACAAGTAGTATGTGAAACATTCTTCAACTAATCACTGGTTCAATTCCCCGTTTCACGGTCCTGATTGGGTCTCATGGCTAGATTGTGATTCAATGGAATCAACATTGCTTTCATGGTTCTTGATCATCCCCTAATCAGCCCCATCACAATTTTAGATCGCCGTTTACCCCCCCCCCCCTCCCCCCAGCTGCTTCCTGCTTCATACAGCTCTACAATTCTTAATTGTTAGTTGAATTTTTCCATTGGCACCCATTTCAGCATCAGGTCATATTTACGATTCATATTGCAGGTCATTTTACTCTATCCATTATATAGCTTTCATAACCAATGGCTCAAGGCTCTGCTACCAACATTTCAACCTCATGATTATAATATCTCGATTTTGTTGTATACATCACTGATGCTCGACCATAAATTGATTGCACGTGCTTTTTTTGTTCCACTTTTAGCTCTAGATTAGGGATGTCCCTGGAAGAATTCAAGTTTATTTTCTACATGGAATGGGCTCACCGGATGTGGGGGAGATTGATTGGCGTATCTTTCTTTCTACCCGCAATTTTCTTCTGGAGCAAGGGCTGGTTGTCCAAATCGATGAAGCCACGTGTTTTGATATACGGAGCGCTGCTGGGAGGGCAGGTAAGATTGAGTTCGTGCAAGGATCCGCCACACTGTCGATATGACATTAAAGAGCGTAGGGTACTCGATTTCAAACGTTGAACAAAACACGAGACAATGCTCCGAGTAGTTTTTCTAAGGAAGTGGTTATATATTCGTCAACGTAGTTCGTCTCATGCGCCGGCCTTTTCAAGTAGTCGCTGAAATGGTCAACGTCGTATTTTCAATAACGATTCCCGACCGTCCTGTGTTACGCAGCTGAGTGTTGGGTGCCACTTCTGTTCCATATGTTCCATAGCTAGAGAATATTAATTGTTACCACTATTGCCAGCGCTTTTGTGGTAGTCGTTACCAGAAATAGCCATTCGAATCCAAGGAACGAATTTTGTAGCCAGCTCTCTTCTGGCGTCTTTTAGATTTATAGTGTGGTTAATTCCATATTTCATATTTTCATATTTAGTTCTTTTAAGGAGTGTTGCCCCTCAGGGTAGGCTGGTTTTCAAGGGGCCCTCCAACAAAAACATCAATTACAACTTGTCCAACTATGTAAGTCACTGGTCACAATAATTGAAATCAAATGCAAGAAAATTAAAAAAACGAAAGAATATTCGACAAAAAGTAGAAAGAAGGAAGTCCTGCTCTAAATAATTTTCTTAGAAATATAATAACAGCGAGGATGCCTGATTTAAGTCGACTGAGAGGCTAATCCACATTAGGCACCATCCATTACTTTTGATACGTTTGTCATTTATTTGAATGATGTGTGGATTCGGTGGTGAAATGACCTGAGAGACGATGGAGATGATGAGATTGAACTTTTATCAATTTATCAATTCATCAATTAATCATTTATAACCTGCTGGCGCATTTCTGTGCCTGGCTAATGAGATAGTGCCGTGGTACACATATATTTTTGTCGTTTTTGTTGTTGTTGTTGTTCTTGTTGAAGTATTTTTAAAAGAAGTGTTAATTAATGCCGTTCGTAGCTAGAACCAGATGACTTTTATGTCCATTTCTGCTGCGAACGGTATGGAAAATTGTACGGTAAGAATTGTTAATATTTTCATTGGTATAAAAAAAATGAGATTGAGCGAATTCGTTTGTTGAAGGGCCTTCTAGGCTGGTACATGGTCAAAAGTGGATTGAAGGAGGAGACAATGAGTATGTCTACCCAAGCGCAGCCCCACGTCAGCCAGTACCGACTTGCGGCACATCTTGGCATGGCATTCACACTTTACTCTCTCATGTTCTACCAAGGCCTTGCGCACATTCTTAAGCCAGAGAAGGTACGTTGTCACTTGATGCACAAGTTTTATGTATAATTTGGTGCAAAATGTTATTTGGTGGAAAATGTTATTTGGTGCAAAATGTTATTTGGTGCAAAATTGTGGAGTCGATGCCTGCTTGGTTCTGTGTGAATAATTGTCAAGAAACGTCATCTTCTCCTCCTTGCCTTTCTATTTATTCTTTCGGTTGATCTTGCTACTGGCCATCAGGGCGTTTGTCCAGCATAGCAAAGTAAATGGGTCATGCTGTTTAAATGGGCTAGGATCGGCTGCAGACCTCACTGGTGGTGAATTCTAAGTGCTTCATTGGAAGCAATGTCTTCAACTACATAGGGTACAGCAGCTGCAGTAGCAACAGTATATTTCGCCAAGCAGTATATAACTTGAATTTTTCGAAATTTGGAGCTTGTAGCATGAGAAAATGTGCCTGAATACATTTGCTTTTATGAGTCGCCCTTCGTGGTTAATTTGATTTTTCGACCCACAGGCCATTGCACAGCACTTCTCAATTATTTCTCATTTTTGTCATGCCCCCCTAGAAAGAAGAAAATATCTCCCCCCCCCGCACGACTATAAATGATATCATTAGTCTATGAAAAAACAAAAAAGCATGTTCCCTAAGGTCAAATGCGCCCCCCCTTTACGGAGCCTCGCCCCCCGGGGGTGCGCCTCACTGTTTGAGAAGCACTGTCATAGCAACACTTATCTAATCCCAGAAAAGCGAGTGATGAGAAGTATTGCTATGTTGGCTGTAAAAAAACACTGTTGGCTAGACCAGGAAAGCAAAGAACGATGAAAACTAGGATTTTTCTCCCGGCATGTCCTTTACTTCCCCCGGCGTATCCTTGAGTTATCATTTTTACGTCATCTCAAATGTAATGCTTTCTCTTGATCTACAGTCTCTGATGACTTCGTTTCCAGTGTCTTGTTTTCTGTTTGTAGATGGCAGCTGTTACAGCGAAGCTTTCTAAATTCAAAATGTATTCCCATGGCATTCTTTCTTTGACGTTTTTCACTGCCTTGTCAGGTAAGTCAATCATCTATTTGTTCACAACCTGATGCATAGTAGCCCTGTCCGGGCCATAGAGACACCGTTCCCTCCCAAAATTTCGTAGTCCACGTTTCGTTGTTCTGTCCTCAGAATGAAAACGTTTGCAAATGAATTGCGTTTTGTCTCCTTTCAGGTGCTTTTGTCGCAGGCCTGGATGCCGGACTTACGTACAATTCATTCCCGAAGATGGCGGATCGTTGGATTCCATCAGACCTTTGGGCCATGTCGCCTTGGTACAAAAACCTCTTTGAGAATCCTACAACCACCCAGTTTAATCATAGAGTACTGGTAAGACGATGAGCAGTTTTTTTTTATCGATTTCTGTTGGGGAAAGGTCATCTGTTAGGAAATTTCTGTTGCATCTGCTTGTGTGTCTTGCCACTCTCTTTGTGATTTGTGTTGGTACGTCTGCTAATACAGTCAGTCTGTATGTCAGTTTCTCATTTTCAGAGAATTTCCGAAGGAGTGTCGATTCTCTTAATAAGTAACAGGCCGGTTTATGTGGTCTTGTTTTTTCGTTTTTTTAGGGTACAACTACGTTATCTGCAATCGTTGGAGTTTGGTGTTTAGCAAGGCCAGTAGCTCTACCATATCGTGCTAAATTGGCAGTGAACTGTTTGCTGGCTATGTCATTCACACAGGTAATCGATTCCTTTCTTTAAGGTTTACCGATACCCGTTTTCGTCCTATAAGAGGCCACTTTCTCAACAAACCTACTTGAACAGCAACCGAAAATGTAATTTCTCGTTTATTTTTGTTCAGGTAGCCAATTGTAAACTACCTATTTAGAGAGGTTTGCAGTTGTATTTTAGTATATATCACAAGCAATGAAGTTTGAAACAAATTTATTATTATTTATTATCTGAATGTTATTTTTTTTCTGAGAAAGAGCGCCGTTGGAAATTTCCGAATTCCACCTATCTCTTACGGACATGTCATTGAAGCATTTCTACAATCAGGAGCGCGATGCTGTGTTATTTACATTTGCAAAGAATGCCATCTTGCATCTCAACTTATGATTTTCACTTTCTAGGTTGGCCTAGGCGTCGCCACTCTGCTTACTTATGTTCCAACGCCACTGGCAGCATCACATCAATTAGGATCTCTCACTCTGCTTTCCATTGCGCTGTGGCTTGAACAAGAATTGAAGCTTGTTGGGAAACTGGTGCCGAAGTGAAGTGTAAACACCTTTTCATTACACAAAGAGTGCAGATTTTCATCGAAGCAACGTTGCCCAACTGTCAATGCGTACTTTACGAGGCTTAGAACGGGACTTCCCAATTTTAAGTGACAATTCTCGTTTTGTCCTGTCCCATACAACTAGAAATTGCTTTTTAGAATATTTCTGTAACACGGTATGCTTGACTTGTTGTCATAGAAGAGAGCTGATAGTTCGACTTCTGGTTGAGTATTTTGACTAGGCTTTTGACATGAAATGATTTTATTTGTCGAATCATTTGTATCGACATTTTTCCTGCCTGATCTAGTTCTTTGATTAAAAGCTTTCGATAATCCTTAGAAGCAAATCTGAGTTTCTTACACTGTCCACAACTTTCTCTTGGTAACGGCTGCTCTGTTAAACCCAGGTTTGTAAGCAAGCACATACAGTTTTGGTAGCAAAAGGACAATACTTTTGAATCAGAAAAATGTCATGTATGCTCCTCGCCGTTTAGCTGGTGTTTTCTTCGTGTACGTTTCACGGCACAGTCATGTAAGTTGATTTTTTATTTACTTTTACCTAAATATTTTGCTTATCGAGAAGTTTCCAGGCCCTGTCTCTCGATTTGACAACACCGCGCGATTCCTACACCTGGACTTACAGAGCTGGCAACTCTCCTTACTCTAGGTGAAATTTTCGCTGAGGGTGGATTCGAACCACTTACCATATGATCAATGGCGGGTAGATTTATCACCTCTGTGATATCCTGACGCCTAATCAGTTGCTTCATCGCATTTTCCCTACAGCCAGCCATTTTTCGTTCTGCCTGGCCAAAAATCTATTAAAACGGTACCATATACAATTTGTAATCGCATGTCTCTACAGAAACTTTTACTGAGAGATGTCAGCCCTTCAAAATGCAAGTATTCGCAACTTTGCTGGGGTATTTCAGCGTGAATCCGTCTCTTTTCAAACGCCAGTAGTGCATAGTGTTGGATGACCTGTCTCGCGACTCTGCCACGTGCAGAATCGAGTATGCCGCGCTGCGCATTCGGACGCGGTAGTCCAATTGGCAATCTTCTCTTCCAACGCGGCCCCTTGTAAACCAGCTCCGGCTGAAGGGCTACCCTCCTTAAAATGAAACAAATCAACTGACTCAAATGAAATGAAACGTTCATCTGTTTACGGAAGCACATCAATGTCTTTGCTGTTTACACACATTTGATAACCTGTTGAAGTATTCAATATTTTCAGCGAAGATTATGTGGCACGCGATGGAATCCATATTCAAGTGTAGCCCTAATTCCTTCTCATTCTGCTTCCATCCTACGTCTGTCGTTCGGCTGATGGAAAAGTGAGAACTTGTTAAGGAGGGTCACGGGACTTGGAGTGGAGGCCCTGTGAATAGGACTGCTTATTATGAAGTCTTGGGTGTGGCGAAAAATCGCTTTGATGGCTTTTCACTTATCCACCCGGAAAGCAGTAGTGCATGTTTTGTCATTTTTTTAGCAGATTATGTTGAGGAAAGGCCATGGCGACCCATGCAAAGCCCCAACAATGGAAGAAAGAAAAAAGTGAAAGGCTAAGAGGAGATGGAGATGAGATCATGTTTATTGATCTTAGATTTGAAAGATGGCAAGTTGTAGGATTCAAGAAAGAAAGAAGAAAGCAAGACGTTGCATACATTGCATGTTCTTGGGGGGATTTTTGGATAGAGTTCGTGGGGTAGGTGGTGAAACTTGGAAAGGGTGTGAATGAGTTGAGCTTCTGGTGGTCCTGATGCGCCTCACAGGAACAGGAATGATATCGCTGATCTCCTGAGAGCAATACCCGTGTTAGTATCTGTAAAAGATGCATAAGAACAAACCTTCATCTAGTCATGAGATGGTCGGAACGAAACGAGGAAACTAATCAGGCCTAAGATTTTGAATTGCAGCCTGCTCTTGAGGTTTCGTGGAAATTCCCTTATGAAAGGGACATGCTAATCTTCAAGAAACTTATTTGCTATGAGTCTGGTCCCGAAGTTGTCCTTTATCACGCATATGCAACGAGATAGCTGTCCAACCTTGCAGGAACCTGACCCGGGTTGTCATTGATTACCCCCTCCCTGGGTTCCCTCAGTATATGTCAAATAAACATGCACAATACCAAGGCATGCACTAGTCGCTGAAATGCTTTTGAGACACTGCTTTCAGTGTTTCTCCCATGTCTTGATAGGTGGATGGTCCTGTGGGCAAGTGAATTCTCCTACACGGATTAACCTTTCGTGTCTTGTCGTCTAGAGTTAGTCAATTATGAAGCTGAAAATCAAGTGTTATCTAAACTGTAAGAGAGAGACAACTAATATTGACATAGGCCAGGGTCACAGCTTGGCGACCCATCAGACGATGTTCTGTGGCCCTCGAAATGGTGTCCATCATAAATGCTGCCCGCCAGTCCAGCATTGATTTGTTTATTTCATTTAAAAAAATGTCACCATATCCATTCACGGTCATGACGTTTACTGTTCAGAAAACCCAAAGTTCGGCCAGTAGAACATGCAATTTATGGAGCGTCTTGCCTTCTTCTTGCTTTCCTGGATCCTACAACCTGCCATCTTTCAAATCTAAGATCAATAAACTTGATGTGATCTCTCTCTCTCTCTCTTCACTTTTCGGTTTCTTCTTTCTTCTTTTGTTGGGCCTTTCCTCGACATAACTCATTAAAAAAGTGCTTCTTCACAGGCAAACCTTTAGTAGGGCTCCAAAGTAGATGTAGGGCTTACAAGTTTAAGCCAGGAGCGATGGTCCTTTCAAATCGTGCACAATCACATTAACCTTTCTATTAGTATCTATTGATATTACTACCATCATTTTAATTATCACCATTATCCAACCTAGAGCTGCTTTCTTATGAGCATATACAGACATATAGTAACTGTGAACCAGTCAAGTAGAAATTCCGTTTAACGGAACTTATAGCTGTAACAATTAAAGATGTATAATGAAAAATGAATCTTAAAAAAAGGGGCGGAAACGTTATTGTTGCTATCATTGATGCCATTCTCATCCAAATCGACCCAGCTATCTGAACGCCTCCATCGTGTCCCGTCCACTCGTCGTGGCATTCCTTCAAAGTCGAGGATTAAAGTTCCCTTGTACAGTAGCAAAGTGCAAGTCGCATGCATGCTTGTTTACTTAGGGTGTACTCGACAGTGTGCAATGAAAAGTAGAGTCTGCACAGATGCCCAAAATGAGACCAATGACGTTCAGTTCCGCCGCATTCGTTAGGCCGCAATTGTTCGCCAGTCTCCTTGTTTGCTATTTACCTGCTTAGCTTGTAGTAATGCATTTTTAGAATCAATAGCAATCAAAATAACGCGGTTTTGCCACTGGCGCAGTCGTCTTGGGAACCATCAACGAATCTCTAATTCGTTCGATTCCGAATGAATCTTTGGCAGTCGAAATTGGTATGTTTTCTACACACAGGAAGAGACTATTCTCAGTATTTGTTTTTCCCCACCCATTGAAATCAGCACGTCACATACTCAACGCATTTTTCACAGTTAATCAAGACCCACGCTGCATATGGTCAGTTGCTTCCTATCGTAAGAGCCATAGGAAATTCGGGGCCTCTCCATCGTTAGTAACCACGGGTTGAGAGTCTTGTCGCTCTAAGGAAAAGGCCAAAGAGGATATTCTCCCATTCAAATCGAGCAAGAAGAGAACTGCGCGCTCTTTTGAAAAGCAAATGCTTTTTCGAGAAGGCATTATCTTTTATTGTGAGGCCGTCATTTGGTGCAGTGGCGAAGAATGTGGGTGCTTGTGCCGGTTTTTGGCAGGGTAGCTGGCTCGTCTTTGGAAACACGCGAGACAGCAATCTTCTAATTGAAGACAAGCGGCTGATGATGGTGATTTGGTAAGCCCACCCACCTTGAAGACAGTCTGGGTTGTCAAGAAGGCCGTCCCTGCAAGTACGCAACCCATGAGCCAGTCAAAGGGCCTGTCCTTCGTACATGGGAGGAAGTGGTTGCCAGAATGTGGCTTAGATAACTGCACTCGGGATGACATTCTAAACGACAGTTTTACGTGTGACCTGGTCGACGCGTTTTGCAAACATGGCAAGGCCTCCACTTTGCCTGTCAGTGACTTGACATAATAAAGCTCTGCAGATTCTCCTGCAGTGAGAGCGTCAGTTCCTCCAGATTGAAATTTCTGTTGAGTGCTAACATTGTGCTGGCTTGCTGTTTGATATGTTTGCAAATATAGATCAAAAGCACTTCCTGTTTCAGGAGAAACATTTTCAACATTCGGCCATCTTGATTTGCCGTGAATGCGCTACTGCGCAATCGTTAGATAAGGCTGGTTTGCTTTGCCAAGTTGATAATTTTGAAGTCGAAGAAAGAAGAAGGCGAACCCAGATTAGAGGGACAGAATTCTCGGTAGCGTTGAATCACTGATTTCTGACTAAGATTTTTTTCATATAGGTACTTCATTCCAAAATTCATATTAATGTGGATTTTCCGGGAGGGCAAAGTTTTATGTGTTGAGTTTTAGTATCGAATGAAGGGAAATGTTCTAACGTAAAAAGTTCATTCCCCGGATTTACGGTTTCGTGGGCTCTGATGCAGTCTTATCGCAACTGACGATCAAATCTACCGTGTGGATGACGCACTTAAGAATGCTGCAAGGGCTTCTTTTGCAGGCTTCTCCCACAAATTTGGGTCACTGGTGTAAACTTTCGCGCAACAAATCCACGTCTTCCTGAAAGGGATGTCGCTAGGATTTCCCTGACAAGGGTTCGCTAGGTTCCCCAGCAAGGGGGCTAGATCAACAATTCACAGAAGCTTGCGTCTGTAACGATTGATCACAGACTTGACTTGACTTTTTTCGGGGGGGGGGGGGAGCTGTATCCCTCTGGCGCCACGCCAGCTTCATGACGGTTTGGTTTGCTTTTGATGGTCTAATGTCTAACGTTTGTACTTCTTGCCTTTTCTTCGAGTGTGGCGGTACGCGTGCGGACTCAAGGGGTGGTGAGTTCGAATCCTGCACGTCTCCCAATAAAAACACCATTAGCGAGAAAGGCCAAGGGAAACCACCTCATAAAATCCACTTTCTTTCAGAAAAAAAACTCAGCCACCCTATCTCTGGTTTCTGCTACGCTCAAAATCGGGTATGAGGCGAAGTTTTTACCCCTGGCGGATTCTGGCGTTGCCCGCCACTCCTCCCATCAGCCTTATCAAGCTGCCTTTTGAGTAACGCCTTGGATGTGCTAATCCCGTTCTAGCATATTCCAGGGCACATAAAGTGACGTTGCGGATAAATCGAACGCCGTTCAAAAAATCAATTAGCCGGGTCTCCATCTTTTCTTGCCCCGATCTGCTGTGTCAGTTTTAAGGCGTTAGGAGCAGTAATGCCGCAGGCTCACTTCAACTGTATATCCCTTGAGGCAGATAACCTATCTGTCTGAGATGTGGCACACATGAACGCTTTACAGGCGCATTCGTCTATATTGCAAGACATACAGCCAACAGAAGACTTCTCGTATGCTCAACAACATGAAAGCATCAAGAACGGCTGACGAATTAGCATTATGGATTCCTTGAGGCTGGTCGAGAGAGAGACCCTGAGAGAAAGAGAGAGAGAGAGAGACCCTGAGAGAGAGAGAGACCCTGAGAGAGAGAGAGAGAGAGAGAGAGAGAGAGAGAGAGAGACCCTGAGAGAGAGAGAGAGAGAGACCCTGAGAGAGAGAGAGAGAGAGAGAGACCCTGAGAGAGAGAGAGACCCTGAGAGAGAGAGAGAGATCCTGAGAGAGAGATCCTGAGAGAGAGATCCTGAGAGAGAGAGAGAGAGAGAGAGAGAGAGAGAGAGAGAGAGAGAGAGAGAGAGAGAGAGAGAGAGAGAGAGAGAGAGAGAGATACATATATATATATTTATATAGAGAGAGAGAGACCCTGAGAGAGAGGAAAAGGGAGAGAATGGAGGGGGAACATATTAGAAACCCTCGCTCGGTAAGAAACTATACCCAAACTCAACAAACTTTTGTCCAATGTTCTGTCGAAGTTGAAAATATGATTAGAAATTTTGCAGCTTTTGATCAAAGTTGTAAGCTTTTATTTGCTTTTCACAACATTTTTTAAAGTTCCTAAGAAAAACATTGAGTTTAATAATCATGACGGCTCGCAGTCAGTGAATACATTCCCCGCAGTTCCAGGCCCAGTGTGGGGATAGTTTTGTACAAATGGCACCAAGGCGTCGTCGCATTAAGATACAATGCCTTGGTTTCTGCAAATTCATAAAATAGAGCAAAAATTTTCTTTTGTCAAAGCCGTTGCCGAGAAAGAATGGAAATATATATAATTCTGGGCATTTACAATTGACTTCACCTTTGAATAATTGCTACTGTGCAGCGTATTTGTGCTGTGCAGAATCAGGGGTCTCAGATTCTTTCGGGGAAGCGGGTATTACAATGTGGTTTCCTCGCCGGTAGTATTTTGCTAACATTTGCAGGGTTTGAAACCCATGAGCCTAACGGCACGAGTCTGCACACTTACGCCACAAAAATACAACAAAACTTTTAGGAAAATGATCACAAGCCAAAACGATATTCAAGTCAGTGTGGTAGGGTTTAAGTCATTAAAATGGTTTATGAATCCATAAGAAATATAACTATGAAATCATACGAGTATCAATGCACAGATTGCATAACACTAGTGCAATATTTTGAAGCAAAATGGGCGTTGAAATAGATAAACCATAAAACTGTATGCCACTCGGATACTTGTGGCCGAGAATTTGCTAAACCCAAAATTATAAATAACTTCGCCTCATACATTTTCCATGTTTATATAGCGATATCCTGCGATTGAATTCCAGTCCGTAAGTTTTTGAGCACGGCCGAAAGTGGAAGCACGATTCTTCAATTTATCAAAAGAACTAAATTTAACAATTTTGTCAAATATTACTTCATGTTTCCATTAAGCTACTTTCTCATTAGTTCAGAACAAATTTCACCAGTTTGATCTATTCTGGCAAAGATTATAGCTTTCGAAAGTTAATTCGAGTTTTTCATTATTTACTAAACTTATTAAGTGGCCTACTTGGTCAAGTCATTCAAAAAATAAAACCTTTCTATTTATTTCTCTATTTTAGCCTTGGTTTGAAATCATAATCTTTTGGAGCAAATCTGAGTTATGTTTGCTTGTAGACCAAGGTCACACGAGCATGCAAATCCAGATCTTTTCAATGTGGGGGACCAGTTCGTTTTGCACAGTTGAAATTTAACACCCTAGCTCACATACAAGCCATGTGCCCCGGCTTTGAGTAAACTCCGCGGGCCGATAATTTGGCTTTGCTGATGACCAGAACGTAAACAATCACGACAAGACTGTGGATCGCTCGTTTGGCCGACCATTTGTGCTTAGATCTCAGATTTCTGGAGTATTACCCACTTTGGCGACTGAAAATTATCAACAAGAAGGTGTTTATTTTCTGCAGCCAGTTAATGTGTCATGCTTCCCTCCCATTGGCTGGTTATGAGTAGCCCATTGAGAAGTGGATTTGAATGACAGGGCCATGTCGCCGTTATCCATCATACAATTCTTTTCACTCAACCCCATCAACATTCATTCCTCGCAGAAGTTGGTGCCGTCGAGAATGGTATGTGAAATTTACTCTAGTGGCGTTTGACTTTTGAAGTATCTATTTGAATAAGTTTATTTGCGATCCTGTTCTATTGCGATTGTTTATCTTGGATCTTGGAAAGCTTCAATTGCGCTTGTGAGAGTCGAGAGGACTGGCTGTCGGGATTGTGCTAGTAGTAATAGTTACTATCTGTTTGATGGAGAAACTCAAAGGAGTAGACTTTCGTAATGGAGCCGAATTAATTTCGCTACCCCGTCATGTTAGTCTTTTCTTCCATCTTCTAGTTGCGCCTCGCTTGTGTATTTTCGCCACTTTCCTCAAATATTGTCCGTCTATTCCAAGTTTAATATTGTGTCTCTAATTTTAAAGAGAAGTTGATAGTGCTGTGATGAAGGCTCTGTTACCGTTAGAGTAGGAAGTGGTTATGGTGTCTTAACTCTGTAGACTTTAATAAGTCGATTCTAATCGATTTAAGCCCATGTTTATTATTTGCACATGTATTAGCCACGTATGACTCCCGCTTCTGTCTCATCGTCACTCAAACTTTGAATGAATATTTATGGTATAGCCTACACGGAACGGCATCCGAAACACGCATGACCAAAGTTCTGCACTGTAATGGGATTTTATGGGCAGTTACCCAATGCCCTACACCCGTATTGTGAGATTTGTCAACGGAAATGAGTTTTCATTAGTGCTGCACATGTTGAAATCCCTCATTACTACTCACATTAATCGAGTTATTAGGTTTGATCTCAGATTAGATGCGAACACTGACTCTGCTTTCACTTTTGAAGATGCCGTATTAAAACCAGTGTATATGCTAATAAGACAGTAGACTTTATTATTACGATGAGAGCTCGCTTTCTCCTCTCCCACACATTTCTCTGCTGCGAATTCAATTAATCTCGTCGCGTCCACGTTCTGTCTCGTATGCTAGCGGTATTTCCAATTTCCCTCGAACAGTCCTTATCTGCTGTTTAAGAAATTGATACTTCGACAGTAATTACCCATTATTATTTCACAGGACTGTAGGTCTGTAGGTCTGTAAAGTTATCGGCCTCAGACTTCTTCAAATTTCTACTTTAAGTATGCTGAGTAATTTTGCATTTGCTAAATTGATTATTTTGATTTTCATGACGCCTTTTCCTGTTTGCAGGACCATTCCACATATATTCATGGCATCCGGTATCCCAATAGAGTGTTCGTTGGCGGATTGCCTAGAGAGGTCAGTCCGATATACTGTTGTGCTGATTTTTGTTGCCATTTTCATGCTAATTTGTCTCAGGTTGCCAGCAGGATCTCCCTTTGTATGCATTGCCACAAGTTTGCTCTTGATTATCTCTAATATCCTTGAGGCTTTCAATGCCAAAATAAGATTCTACGGCTGCCACCTGACTTAAGAGGAACATTTCAGGGCCGTTTCTGTTGGATTTGCAAAGTTAGGTTTGAGCTTTTTGGAACGTTTTTCTCTTTCATACGCAACTTTCCAACAGTCTAGTGCTCCATAAGTTAATTAACCCTCACAGCTATCTATCTATCTCTAATGGCTGGAGGTTTTAGAATTTCCGTCCATTAAGCGAATGGACTTGAGATATTTTACGCTTGAATGCCTGAATCATTTTCGGTCGCATCTTTACAGCGAAAAGTGTCAACCACAGTCACTTCAAGTACTGGCTGTGTATCAATAGCCAAAGTAACCTTGAATATTTTCCCACAATCTAGCGTAGGTCTCACTTTGTGCGACGTGATTTTGTTAGGCCTATTTCTTTTGAAGCAGTTAGCAGCAGTAAACTTAAGAGAGCTAATCCCAGCCCTTACCTAACGGCTTTTGCTAAAAAGCTTGAATTGCGACAGTTTCTTGTCGCAACGTGGGCTGAGTTTTTCAAGGTCCTTGAAGAATGACTTTATGTTGTTGCATTGTCGTTTGCAGCCACTAGGCACTCGAGCAAGTCTGTCTGTGTGTGCGTGTGTCTGTCTGTGTTCAGTTATTTACAGACAATGACCGTAAGTTACCATTTGGTTTCGTTGAATCATTGCCAAGCCTTCGATTTACTCTCATTTCTTCTGCACCGTTATTGTCGTCCATCTTTTGGCGTGATATTCGGACTAGTTGCATGAAGTCACGAAAGCCAGAATGCTCGTAAGACAACAAATAAAAGAAATTAAAGATCATATGGAATGCTATTTAATCTTATAAGTCGCAAAATTGAGTATTGCTTCTTTCGTGAGTTATGTCGGGGAAAAACCATTTTTGTTGAAAGAGTATTTGTTAGAACTATTATAAGTTGTAGGACTAATTTTTGAGTGAGATGCTGAGGTTTTTATTCTTTCCGTTCCCTTTAAATATTTATGTTGTGTTTTGTAGTTTTACTTGTGCAATGTCAAGTTCTTTATCAGCAGTTATTGAACAAGGCCATAATTATTTTTAACTTCTGATTTATGACAATATTAAACATACATATGTAATCCTCTCTATAATTAGGAAGTTTGCAAATGGGTTGCCTGAATATGATGAATGCGTATTTAAAGGTACAGATTTAAAAACATCCATCTTGCAAAGTCAAAAGTTCTGGATCCATCCATTCTTTGTTTCTATGGTCATGTGTTATGATTCGCCTAACAGAAGAATTGACGACAATAACGACTGCCAGAACACAATGTGTATCAAATGAGATGATAATAAATCGAATTTTTTAAAGAGGATGATCTGTCGGTGCAATAGTGCACTGTGTTCACCCGAGTCTTGTTTCTAAATTTAAATGAAAGGAAACATCTATCGAAAAGCAATGGAATTCCCATAAACGTTGTTTATGCCAAATTTATATGTCAATTGTACGTAGGCTTTCGACAGGCAGAAAGTCTTGAAATCTTGAAATCATCAAGGGAACCGATTTCGAGATGTCATAGTTCATGCAATAAATTCTCCATCCTCCACTTCGTCCAAATGCAGTCTTGAAATTTGTTTAGACAAAATAGGGGGTGGACCGAAGAATCTATAAGCGCCACAATCTGAAGCAACCTAGATGGAGGGGTGCAATTTCTTTCTTCTTCAGGGCTTTCGTCGGTGACGATCAGCCACAGAAGATGAAACTTTTCCGATTAATCCTCGCCAGCTCCCGCGCTCTTGTGCCAATGCTACTGCCTCTTTCAGACTGGATGGTTTTAGCCACTCTTTCGCGTTATCTGTATAACAGAGCCGTGGACGGCCGCGTGTCCTCCCACCTCCTTTGAGACCCAGAATGGCTGCTTTCACATTTTGGCAACCACCTTCTCGGCAGGTGTGACCGAAGTATGACAGTTTGTTTTTGATTGCCATTTCTTTACCCAACCCAAATGTTACAACATTTCCATTGCCCTCTCAGGTGGAACACCCAGGAAATGGGGTTAAAGTCAAAGCAATCTGTTTTGCAAGAACAGCCTGGGCATCAAGCACAGGAGTAGATGCCGTGTTGCACATTGCCTGCCGATGAGTGTTTTCACGTCGACATTCCTCCTCGATATATATTCTTCGTACTCTTTGTTTCCTGTAGAAATTAATGCGACTGATCCCATGATCGCTGTTTCTTCCTTTAATGAAAGACCATTCACTGCAAAATGGTAATGGCTATACGGGCACAAAGACCCCAATTACGATGCTGACTTGAGGGCGGTGACTGACTGTAGTTTCAAGAAACTTGAAAAGCTACGATAATGGCATTCTGCGTCACGGAAGACTGATCTTTGACCGTCTGAAGTCGCCATTTGTTTGCTTCACAAATGGCGTCTAATGAGCTAAGTGCATCAATGTTTTAACGAATTGGGGAAATCTGTCGCTTGCTTCCAACCTTAGCTTGGGAAAGCTAAAAAATCCAGCAGGATTTGGTTTCGTTGCCCTTGTACGATCCATTGTAGATACTTTGGCAGACTTCGTTCTCAGGAAATCAGGGATATATTTCCTTCTCATCTGAGGCGTATCCGGACCACCAGAAGCTCGACCCATTCACACCCTTACCAAATCTTACTACCTACTCCCTAACATCTTAACCCACAAATCATCATTCACTCTAAGAACTTGCGATCATTGGAACTTCTTGCCTTCTTCTTCCTTGCCTGGTTCCTTGCCTTCTTCTTCCTTGCCTTCTTCTTCCTTGCCTGGTTCCTTAAAATTGCCATGTTTCAGGCCTGGAATTAGTAAGCCTGGTCTTGATCAGTCTCCTATCCTTCCACTTCTTGGGGGAGTAGTTCCAGTTGCCTTCCTTAACGGAATGGAGTTGTTGTTAGCCATGCAGAACTGGTACTCGCCAACCCAGTGCTGCAACTACACCACTGCAAGACCTCTTTTAACATTGTCTCCATCGGGCCATTTGCACCAGTAGGCCCCTTACCAGTTTCACAAATAGGAACATAAATACTGACTCTTTACACTATTTAGGCCCTATATTGTTTGCAATATACGCCTTAATGTATAGTTCTCCTTCAAACTACCAAAGGGCTTCTAGTGCAGCTAATGCAGACAGTCCATTTTCGTTCGGCATGTGTGTATATGTATTTGCTATTCCATAATAAGCATGTGTTGCCCCACCAACCAGAGTTTCTTAAGAGAGGCCCTGCACCACTGTCCCAATGTGACGTAACGGATAAATGCACAATGCACTTGATTCCGAGGGCAGCAGCAGTTGTGCGGAAAACGGTTCTGGGTTAAACTCAAGCGAATTGCGTTTTGTCGGGATTCCAGTTAGCCGGGTTCACCAATAGTGTTTATGTAGCGTGCCATGCAAACGATTAGGTGTTTCGATATCATTTGCAATCTTCTGTCTGAAATGACCAAAGCATTCAGAGTGGTTAGGTAGAGCGTCACTGGCCCAGTCGATTGATTCTAGCTCGCCAAGCCCATGATAGTTATGCTAGTGACGACAGCAATAATGAAGCTAGCTATCAGGATATCTCAGTAGTAAGATTCTCGTGCATTGATCCTACGGTCGGTGGTTCGAATCCATTCTCAGCTAGAATTTAACTCAGAAGGAGGAGAGTTGCTAGCTCACTGCAGTTGCAGGGGTATGAATCAAGAGGTGTGGTCCACACCGCGAGGAAAGACGTGGACACTGCTCGATAAGCAAAAGGCTTCTTAGTGTCCTTTAACAATGTAGGTGTACCAAAGGTCCAGATCCACTGTATCTGCGGCTCAAACGGGCGCGTTTGCACCGGGAAACGCGACACCCGCTCTCTTCTGAACACTTCTCCTTCAATCTTACGTCACGTATCCCTGGTTAGTAGGCATTGCTCCTAAGCGCTCAAAACCCTGGTGTCTAGTCAACTTCGACCGATTGATTACTGAAAGTGTTGAATAGAGAATTATTTGTTAAAATGCACGTTAATCACACTTCATTAACGAAACTGATTCTGGAATTCTGATAAATGCCACATCATGTATGTGCACAGAATGAAAATTGGCAATGCGTTAACAGTACCAGGAAAAAATGGCACCTCTGTACATTTGCAAGGCCAAAATGACTGTTGTTGCAGTGGTGAGTTGTTCACTTTGCAAGAGGCAGATCGGGGTTCGAGAACAAGGCAAGTGTCGTCACACACATCATTGAGTGAAGGACTATGGACTTCTGATAATCAAATATATGCATGCATGGCTATGTTGCATGGTTGGTAGAGAGCGTTATCTTAAAAAACGAAAGGCCGGTTTCCATGACAACCTCAGTTGTTTTCTGTTTTTAACTGAAGTTTTACAACGCTTTTCCTTCTTTGCTTAGACCACTGCAAGTGATTTGGCACAGTTTTTTGCCAGATTTGGAAATGTTACTGAGTCGAAAGTGATTCTTAATGAAGATGGGACATCTAAAGGGTAAGTGTTTAATTGTCAATTTACCTACCACTCTCCCTCCAGTCCCAGTTGCAGAGAGACCCTTCGAGCTTGCCTGAATATCCAGGCTACAAATGACCCGCTTGATTATAAGTGCGAAATGCCTTGCATAATCTCCTGAGGACGCGTATGTTAAAGCTCTTCTATCCAAGGTCATCACACCAACGCCACTCGCTGCATGTATTCCGCTATTACTTGGAACTCACGCTACATTACGTACGAGTGCAATGCGTATGCTGAAAGGAAGTCAGTACCATCTTTCTGTCTTGTCAGGCTATTCTCCCTCAGCATTATACCTGTAAGGTTGTATTTTTCGTGTATGCCTTGTGTGGATTTAGCACAGCGTAATGTAATTCGATGCGACAGATGCAACGCATTCGGCTCTCTGGTTTCATTATGGCCTAGGGCCCAGGACTGCGTTGCATACTGGGTTCGGAGCGTAGCAGAAGCCAGAGACAGGGCTCTGAGTTTTTCCAGGGAAATGGAATTCATTAGGTTGTTTCCCGTTTGTGACACATGAAGGAATCGAACTGACAACCTCCATACGACAAACACAACTCAGTTGCAACCAGGCTTACCTTAAACAGAATAGTACTGTCGGCGTGTAGCTCTAATCAACAACCTACTTTCAGATATGGCTTCGTCACCTTCTCCTCTTCAGAAGAAGTCAAAAGTGTATTTGGTCAGGTAATTCCTTATTATATCAGCCTACTTTTATCAATGCAGTCCGTATTACTTTTTTAAAGGGGTCCTCGTTGTACACAATTTTCCTAATATTCCAGGACTAGTAAAAGCCCTGTCATGTGACACAAATTTTCTCTTCTAACGCAAATTTTACCATCACTCGAAGTATTTACTTCGGCCTATTTTAGAGTATTCTTCGGGACATCCACCTTTCAAAGTAACTGCATTTTCATGGTGTTTTCTTGTGATCTTCAGGGTGTTATCTTTTATAAAAGGAAGAAATTGAATCTTGGTCCGGCCATCCGGAAGCAGGTAAATTCATGAGAAGTACTATTTTCAGCTCCCAAACTATATTTTTCTTGCTCTTGTTTGATGCTTCAATCTCCACAATGTTAAGGAAAAGCTGCCGGCATTTGAGGTACACATTACTTGATACAAGACTCGATGGACATGTTCGTTAGGAAAGCCCAGTGGTAATATAATGATAGTGATGGTTTATTTATTTATCAAGGTTGGTATGACAAGATTAGCCAAAAGCCTAATTAAGAAGGCCTGTCATTTAACAGCAGTGAAATCCAGTAATCCTAGTGAAATCCTGTTTTAGAGATCCTGAATGGTCTACACGGCAAGATTCTTGTCGGTCGATCATATGGTCAATGGTTCAAGCCCACCATCCGCTAAACTTACACTTAAAGCGAGAAGCGTTGTCAGCTTTCTGTAATTCCAGGCGTAGGAATCACGAGGTGTGGTCACATCTAGAGGAAGGACTTGGCACCGCTCGATAAGCAAAAAGCTTCTCGGTGTCAAAGAATTCACCTTCGGATGCAATGTGAAAATCATACAAGAAATGTTATCAAATACCGAACAATATTTGCACTTGCCTCCCATCTCACATGTCGTCGTGTCCGTGACGTACCTTAATCCAGACCATGTTTCTTTTTTAGGCGCCGGAAACACCTGGAGAACTCGTAGTATATGTGTACAATTCCCAGTCGAATCCGCAAGTGTCACCATCCCCACCCCAAGTACCTCCATCTCCACCCCAATTGCCTGCATCGCCCCCTCACATATCCCCCACATCGACGCATCTACCGCCGTCTCCAACGCAGTTTCCTGTTAGCCACCAGCAACAATGTTTTCCCTCGCTGCCAATGGTGCGTGCTTGTCCTGGTTACTCTTTTGATTGCTTACACCTCTTCATTCATTTTCCTCATTCGTCAATTTATTTAAAGTTGGCTTTTTATCTATTCAGCTAAAGAAGAAGCTTATTAAGGCCAACTAAAGCTAGATAATAGAAAATAAAAAGGTTACAATTTTCTATTAGATGCAAAAACTAATCTAAAACACTTTAACTCCTCAAAAGAAGTTAGCCAGATTTTGACCAGTTCCCTTGGCATGAATTTTGATCATTTAGCGGCGTAAGCTTTCTGATCGCCCTGTTCCCTGAAATGAGGAAAAGCAAACGGAAACAGCAGAGAGGGGATCAGATTTTGAGTTGAGCCCAAAGTGAAGTGATAGTTGCTGCAAATACACGTCTAGCACCCAATGTTCCTGCACCAAGTTCATTCATATTATTTTTGACGCGAACTTGATGATTCTGAGAGTTGCTGCAATGACTGGGTGAAAAGCCAATATTGCCACTTCAAATGATTCAAGGCCCTTTGTTAACGGACAGGGCCATTTATAAACAGGATTAACGTGATCAAAGCCTGACTTGATTGCCATAGTTATCTGTGAAATTCCTATACGCTATGGCATTTTCAAATGCAAGGGTAGCTCAATTAGCCGCGTTCCTGTCTTGAGAAATTTGCTATCTTTGTGGTTTAAATAACGGGCCCATATGCACTATATGAAATCTCGAGTAGATAAGCTGTAGGTAAGCTTGGTGAAATAGTGTACCCATTTCAACGAATCCACGCGGAAGCCATTTTATATTGTCGACAAATCAACTGAACTTCGTCTGGCGTTAACCCGGGTTAGCACAAGCCGAGCGTTAACCAGCCTCGAAATGAAGGCAAAGTTTAATAGGTGAGGCCCTGCGTTCGAGTAGGGTTGGGGAAACTAGCCATCTATATCTATTTATATCTGTATCGACGGGTTAAAGTAAAGCCAATATGGGCATTACACTGATTTACAGAATAGAGAACGCCTCCAAGATTTAAAAACTCGTTGACCAAAGTGACAATGTTCGAGCATATTTTGATTACAGGTCGCCATCTTTCATTTTGATTTCTTTTCTAGGATACTTGTTCGTCTCTTTTACTTTTTATCATTGACAGTTGACCTGAATTGCCAACTTTTAGTTGCATGTGCCTTTCTTGAAGCGTTGGCAGCGACCGTACTATAGAATGGCAGTTACATAGCAGCAACCCACGTTGCTGTCGTATCCCTAAAGAGTGGCCAACGTGTTGAATGAAATTAGCTCCATTTCTTGGTGTCACATGTTAATTCGTCATGAAAGGAATTGAGATGGAGATGGCGGCAGCTCCACGATCGAAGCTACCCTGCTGGCAGAGAGGCACGAAACGTTTCTGGCGTGTTCATGGACGCAGACATCGAAACCGATGTGATGTGCGAAGGAGAGATTATTGAAAGTAGTCATTAGCTTATTAGCCTTTCGTTTCATTCAAATGCCGTTCAATGATTTGTGCGCTTGCATCTCATGCAGGTACCAACATACCCAGAACCGATGTTCATTCCGAATTACCACTGGGTAAGTGCTTTAATGTACAAAGATGTAAACACGCCCAATATTGTCTCATGACATTTGTGCACTTGTATCACCACTCTTGCAGACATATTTGACATCGGGCAACTTTGTCCTCGTTAGAAATACCGAGTGAATTTTGCCTTGAGGCGGCATTTTTGCGAAGTGATTGAAGATCGGACAAGTCGAACAGAGGAGTCAAATAGAGGATTCGATTGTTGCCTGCAAAGTTAAACAGCGCTGATAAAAGAAATTTTTCACGTTAAACCTATTTGTCCCGCTGAATGAGCCACGTGCACCGTCACCCCACACGTTATTTTCCAATTTCATTAGGTGTCACGATAGCTCAACTCAACGGTAAGATTCTTGCGCATTGATCCTATGGTCAATGGTTCGAGTCTCACCTCAGCTAAACTTTCACATGGAGTAAGGAGATTCGCCAGCTCTATGTGATTCCACACCGAGAGGAAGGACCTATTCACTGCTCGATAGGCAAAAAGCTTCTCAGTGTCCAAATTTCTACCTTTGACATCTAGGTGGCATCATGTGTGTAAAGAAAAGCTTCATTGGTAGCATTGTGCTGTAACATTGCGATGCATTAACACCATTATCTCTTTGTAGTTCCCAACCACGGCATGTTAGTTGTACGTCTAATCAAGAAGACAGTTTTTGGATAATCGTTGAAGACAGAATCTGCTACGCAGCCCATTGACGTAATTGCATCCAGTCTACGCATACCGTAGCTCTGAGACGCATGGTGTATTTCTCTGCGCACACCCGGTATGGGTATGCTTCGTGGCGACTGTCATTTGACGCTGTGTAGAGAGGTCAACGTCAATGCAAAATTTTCCATGTCTAAAATTATGATCATCGTCATAATCTCCTTAGCAAAGGCGACCATGAGTTCATTCACCCATGGGTGGTAGCGTCATTGCAAAATTTTTCGTGTCTCATTTATGATACTGTACAGTTTAATTTGCTAGAAGCTTAACTTAACCAGTTTTAGCTGTCATCCTATTGGTTTTAGCAGCCCCGCTTATATAGCCCCCATGCAAGTCCTTGGCGCTACAAAGGAGGTTAAGGCTTTAAGTCGCCGTACGTCAAAAGAATGCAGGTTATAAGTAAACCTTAAAAATTATGCATACCCGAGTGAATAATTTAAGGAATCGGATTACAGATGCTGATATACATAAACCTGGAAAGCAGGTCTCTGTTGTGAGCTAAACAATGGAATCACTTTGTTGTCGTGGCTCACTTTCAATATTTGCCGTAGCAATTTGGTGTCTGTATTTGGCATGTAAAATCCGTGAGGAAACGAAGCAGTCGGCAGTTGAACACGAAGTCGCTCCGTGTTCCCCCATCGTCAACCACGTGAATGATTGCCCACATGATAGCCAGGTAGTCAAAGCAAGCTGCCCGCCCGTTTTACATGGTAGTCAGTTATCACTTGTATATTCTGTTCATGTTACCATAATCAGGGGATACGCCCCCCCCCCTTAAATCGAATAGACGCTTCTACCCGGTAATATTTGTCTGGGTTTCTGCATTCGGCGGCAATGGCTCGAAAATTTTTCAACTAACAAACCTTAATGTACGAACATTAAGCAGACACGTGGCAAAACCATTGAACCAATTTCACACACAGGGTGTAGATGTTGTGATGTCGAGAGCCTCGATTGCGCTCAGTTATACGGTAACTCCCTCTTGCTTGTGTGCAATTGGAGCTGGTATTTGTTAGCAGCAGTCATGCTCTAATTTCACGTCAACCAACTCTCAAGCCAAGGACATTAATTTTCGCTTTCTAGAATTCGTGGAATATCGGAGTGATAAGATCTGTGACACCCAAGCAATAAACAATCACCACATCTTGCTCAGCCTTTTGCAGATTTCATTAGTCGGACCCTGACGAAATATATCAAGACTTTTTTGCACTTTTAACTCGCGATTTTAGTGTCAGAATAACTCGGGAGTAACTCGAAACCACGCCACCGGTTTTAGGAAAGATTGCACGAAACTCGCGTTGCTACTGTATTTGGAAAGGGGTGTTGGTGCCTCGCGTGAGCCTCGCACGAGCCTCGCACGAGCCTCGCACGCCAGGTGAATGGAAGGGTCTGCAATTGTGGAAGGGAGGCCTGCTTCTTGGGTGTCAGACCTGCTCCATCTCTGATTTCAACGATAAATTACTTTTCTTGTTTTTGACCAATCTTAGAATATAGTATTTCTCAATGTGATTAATTATGAGCATTATGTAGTAAATCAGTATTTTTAGCCTTAGACTTGTAACAGAATTAATGCAAATCGATGTAAAGACTGGCTTCAAATGATATTTTGTGTATCTGAAGTCGTTTTTCCCTCCCACGTCGTCTCAGCTACTTATTTCCACTCCTGTCTCGATCCCAAGAAACCGTCCTCGTTCGTATTCAAGTAAAATTTTTGTCCTTTTGGTTCGCTAACAACATTGCAATACAATTTATGCTGATTATGAATGACATGACGGCCATCGTATCCAGAACAATAAGTTGGTTGCATGTGAAATTAGACACTATTTTTTCTTCAACTTTCTGATGCCCTTGCGAATTTGGTCCAAGCTTGAACAAAGGGAGAAATACTTCCATGTCCAGGCAAATGGATTCTTTGGGTAGTCGAGTGGCGAGGAAGTTTTGAGGAACCTTTTTTGAGGTCAAATTGTAGGATTCGGGAAAGGAAGATGGTAAGACGTTCCATGAATTGCATGTTCTCGGGATGTAAGTGAAAGTGATTTGTGGGACATAGTTCGGGGATTAGGCAGTGAAACTTGGAAAGGGTGTGAATGAGTTGAGCCTCTGGTGGTGCCGACACGCCTCAGAGGAGCTGGAATCCCTGATCTCCTGAGAGCAGTCCTGTGAAAGTTTATGTAAAAGATGGAAAGATTTCCAACTAAAGGACGATAGGAAAGAGCTTGGAGAGATGTGTTAAGGCTGGATCGTTGTTGGTGTGCCTTCACTAAAGCCGTAACAGATGTGGATGGAATGAAATCGTTGATGGCGTAAATGCCAGTCGTAACGAAGCCATCAGAGGTACCGTGTGCCAAGCATTGCTCGGCAGGATTTCACGCTTAATGAGAGAACTAGCAATCGGTCATGTTTTCGCACATGCAGTTAAACAGGTGTACACTCGTCGGGCGACATTCTCTTGAAGTATCCTGGACTTCATGACGACGTTAGTGTCTTGATGAGTGCTTCCCACCAACTGAGGGTGAGACCAGAGATCGTTAATAAAAGCCAATCATTTAAAGGAGAACAGTCCTGGTCAATGGATGCAGGTACAATAAGACAGTAACTATTGCTCCTGGCTCCGCATACAAGGCAGATGGAGGGGGCATTACTACCGCCGTATCATTATACTTAGGAGGCTGAATATGGAGGAATTTAATGCGCTTGTACCATTCCATGTGCCAAAAAAACATGGAAAATCTATGCAGAGATGAATTAGAAGCTGATTGATTCAATTTAGGCACTAAGTCTGATCCTAGCTCAGAGAAAGTCGACCAGGTAATGGGAGAAGATGAATTTTACTTATTCAGTAAAATCTATCGTTGCAGCAAGGCTACTGAGTGCCAGGTGATGTTGGCATATCTGGGAGACGCTGCTTCCTTGATAAGATTTGTGTCTGCTTTACGTGAAAGCTATTTTAGATGGCAAATCATGGCTCTCCATTCGATCACGTAAATCATGCAAAGTGCATTTCTAATCAGCATGTGTGTCTCTAAGACGGTCAACTAGTGAGGAATCTGGTCTTATGGCCACTTCTGGAACTACTTAACATAGCGTTGCAGAAGTTCGCGACAGTTGAAGATTAGGGGCGGAAAGGTTGAACTGCCAACTTCGGATTCTACGGCGGTGATAAAATGTTGAACTATAATCGTTTAACCATCCATCCATCTATGCCTATCTATGCCTATCTATCTATCTATGCCTATCTATCTATGCCTATCTATCTATCTATGCCTATCTATCTATCTATCTATGCCTATCTATCTATGCCTATCTATATCTATCTATCTATGCCTATCCATCTATCTATCTATCGATGCCTATCTATCTATCCATCTATCTATCTATGCCTATCTATCTATCTATCTATCTATCTATCTATCTATCTATCTATGACAATCTATCTATCTATCTATCTATGCCTATATATCTATCTATCTATGCCTATCCATCGATCTATCTATCTATCTATCTATCTATCTATCTATCTGTGCCTATCGATCCATCTATCTATCTATGTCTATCTATATCTATCTATGCCTATCTATCTATCCAGTTTAAGGAGATGCGTCATAGTTAATCGGGATGTTTAGTAGACCACCTTTTCATGTGACAACTGCTGCGCAATGATAGGTGCGAGTATCTTGCAAGAGCTGTATCATGTTTATCGACGGTTAGTACGATGACTTGAGTAGACAAATTAGAGCTTATATTTACGAAGAAACCTATCCAAAGTACAACTCAAGTTTTTATGACGTCATAGCTAAAATAGAAACATCATTTAAAACTAGCAAAATGTATATCAATCGAAAGCTCTTCCCTTTTTTGTTTCATAAATGCATATATTGATAATATGAAGCATTCTGAGAGCAATAAATTTTACAAAATGTGTTTTTTTGTTGGTAATCATAACGTCGTCAAGTAAGTATACTTCCGGTCCAGATGGTAAGTGGCCCATCTCGGATCTAGAATCTCCATGGTTGATTCAGAAAGAAAAATGCGTACGAAGGCACAAGGTTCGGCCCTTAATTCGACTTTGAGCGAACATTCATTGCCTATAGGTAGGGAAACTTGGATAGGTTGTGAATGAGCTGACACGACTCAGAGGAACAGGAATATTCTCCCTGATCTCCTGAGAGCAATCCCCTTAAAAGTATCAAAGTCATCGGTAACTTATCATAGTGATGAAAATATGTCAAGAAAGAGGTGTAATGTTTTCTTGAAAAAAAATCAAAATTTCCGCCTAGAGGAGTTCAGAAAATGCTGAATTTAACAGATTTGGCTTATTTTTTTCAGTTAAAAACTTTCATCAATCTATTTTACATGCAAGTCAATTCACTGCATTCTAGACTGCAAAGTTTACCTAGATAAAACTACAGGACTGTACTTTATATAATAGATTGATTAAGAAGGAACTCTCTAAATTGATAAACTAATCGAGAGAAAGTGGGCCCCCCTGGTGCGTAAAATGAAACAAAATTGTATAAAAAATGTATAGTGAAAAGTATATGTTTATGAACTAAAGGGAGCCTCATTTAAATGACTAATTAGGCATTTGAGCTTAGAAGAAGCCAGGCCATGCCATGAGCTGTCCCTCGTCGGTAAATTTATAAATCAAATTGTGAACGCCCTGTGGATTGACTTCCTCGTAAAAATACACTGGGAGCCTTGGCTTCTGCAAGAAATTCAAAATGGCCAAGCAAGGGCAAACATGGCGAGATCCAGCGACCTATGATGCAAGTTCCGACGAAGAAGACAAGAAGAGTAGCCCTAAAGATGCCACAGAAAAGGGACACTTGGCAGCATCTGTCGGAAGGCCACAGCAAAATTTTAGCCATCCAGTGTTCAAGCAAATATCAAAAGTGAATAGTTTTATCCACTCCTTGACGACGGAAGAGTTAGGCAATAAGTTGAGAGAGTTGGGAATAAGCGATAGGTAATCGTTCTCTTCTCGTACTTTAGCGCGATTTTGCTTTCTCCAATTAAACTAGTTATCGAGCGCCCGTGTGCCTCCGAATTCCCTTTTATGCAAGACAAGCACTGAAAAGAGTTCCCTTCAAGTCTTCACCAGAGCTTTGCTGAGACAGTGGATTTACTGTTTGTGTCAGCGATTTCTCTTTCAGTAGAAGAATACATTAGAGTGAAGCAATTTCGTTGCAGTACCTTGGTAATTCTTGTTAGCTAACTGCAGTATGGGCAGACGATTAGAGAGATGCTTCATTACAAAGCTCTTGGCATGCTCATTTAGAAGTGAAGCAGAATCTAGAGAACGGGCTCTGAGCGCTTCTGAATGAAGTGGATGATTATAAGATGATTTGTCATTACTGGTTTCATTATGTTTTCGTTGTAAACTGTGCAGCACTGAAGCCTAGAACCCGTTCATTTTGAATTTACCACCACACTATTGCACCAATTTTGGGTACATACATAAATACATAAACACAGACATATTTATTTGTTTAAGAATATTGATCTAATGTCATCTTACAGCTCATAGGTACCTGCTATCTATGGTACATTACATTTAGGTAGAATAGAGGTTCTTATTCTCTTCGTGAATTCATTATGTGGACGCAAGTTTCAATAATGCCAAATTTTGCTACGTTTTTAGAACGAGTTTATTCCGGTAGAAGACTTAAATGGGGCAATATTGTCAATGATAGTAAAAATAGTGACAATGAAAAATATCCGTTATGGAGCAGTTGCTATGATCCCAGAATATAGTTGCAAAGTGACACGGGTGATTTTATTTTTCATTGATCTAAAGCCCAAAATGTGACTACATTTGTTGCATGTCACCTAAAATTTGTTTTTCTTCCAATTTTTGTATTTAGCATGGCTGGTATAAGCATCTTATCTAATTGGTGTAGGCCAGGGGTGGGCAAAATTTTCAGCACAAGGGCCCCAGTCACAAATATGAAGTTTTACACGGCCGGCCGCACAACATTGCCAAGGCCTTTTCAAAATTAGATTGTCACGCAGTGAAGATGAAAAATATGCTTAAATCTTTTGATAACATAATCCATCCTCAGTATGGTAACGCTTACATGTTTATAATCCAATTTTAGGGTATCGAACGATTAGGAAGCGAGAATAACGGGAGAGTTGATTTTGCTTGATACAAGATCTTGGTGGGCCACAAAAGGCACTACTCAGCCACATGTGCCGTAGTTTGTCTACCCCTGGTGTAGGCATAAGGCTGCAGCTCTCCTCCCAACTACCCAGTGCCACATGGCAATTGTATTCAAGCAAGCAATGGCATTGCCCCACAAACTGGAAATTAGCCAATTGCATTGAGCCACCTGGTTCCAATGTATTAGTGGACTTGTATTCTTTGCTTCTTTTATTATTATAACAAACGTTATTATTATCAAATTGATAACAGATGGTTGATTTATAGCTGCAAACAAATTTAATCCAAGTATTTGAAATACTATGAACAGAAGCTAAGAAGTTCCACTGGGACCCACGTGATATTCTTTTTCAATTAAGGAAAGCCTTAGCCCCCAGCCCAAGAGTGCAATTGAGGTGGACCCAAAATGGGCCCCACTAGTTTCACTTGGCTAATTTACTGAATAAGATAGTAAAGAAATCAGAGGATAACAGACTAACCAGCCCAGCCCTGACATGTGTGAGGCAATTGAAGAATGACACAGGCCTTCAAGCAGAGTGACTTCTACCAAGCATTGTGGTTAACAGAGTTCAATCAAGGAATATTGTCAATCATGTCTGGGCAAGTCAAAACTGATAGTGATGGCGATGACCACAAAAGTCAATTATAAATTTTTCAGCAGGATTGACTTAAAAGAAATATCAAGAAAACTAACAAAAAGTTAGCATAAAATTTAGCCACCCTCGTGTCAAACAAAATTGTGTTGTTTTTCACTTTCAGGGGAACACATGACGTCAAGTGTAAAAGGTTGAAAAGCTGGGTGAGAACCTCAAGGCTTAAGGAAGCAAATGTAGAAGTGATGGCACCAAGTATGGATTATATTGTTGCAATTGATTTTGAGGCTACTTGTGAAGAGGAGAATCCGCCTGGCTTCCCTCATGAGATAATTGAATTCCCAGCTGTCCTTATCAGTGTCAAGGAAATGGAGATTGTAAGTGAGCCTATACTTCTGAATGCGTCAACTCTTGACAAGGCCTTGTTTCATGCAATTATTCATTGCTTTACTTACTAGAATGCAAAAATGCGTGGACACTTTTATTGTAAAAATTTATAAGTACTTTTTATATTGCTTTTCTATAGGTTTTAGTTTATGTTTTTAGGTTGCAATCTTTAATTTATACTGGACCCACGTTGATAACAGCTTTTCGTAAGTTGAAGGGTCTGTCCGGTTTAAATATTCGAAAAATCATTATTATTATTATTTATCATTATTTCTTATTGTTGTTTATTGTTTATCTAATGATAGCAAAATGATAGAGCTACAAACTTTGAGTATGTTCCATTTTTGTTAAAGATGTTGCTGACAATTTACCAGCAATTACAATAGCAATGAAGATGCCATGTTCAGTTAGCCTATTTTGTGCTGTCAGGTTATCGTCAGTATGATATATATGGAATTTCACCAGAAAAGAAATCTGCTTTTTCAAGACTTGAAAGTAGCAAAATGTGTTGCTAATTCTTTGCTACCTTTCTCTGTATTATTGTATGCTATTTGTCATTGATGCGTTATTGATATCATTGATATAAATAAGGCTAAATAAATACACACTGCTTGGGAGGAGTGACTTTGCTTATATAAAACCGTTCTACTTTACATTTCACCATGCTTTGTACATGAATAAATAAGTTTCTATACTTCTTTTTTTATAAGACTACACTTTATAAGAACACTGAGGCTTGGTTTGCCCAAAAAGTAAGAACAAGGCTAGAACATGCTCAGCTTCAGATGAGAAATTTAAAAAAAACAATTTGCATTTTGAAATTTATGAACAAAGCAAAAGAATAGAACAAATCTATGCAATTTATGAACATAGCAAATATTCTCCGATTCTGGTCTCTGAAATTTATTACGTCCATCCATACCAGCAGTCTTTACTTTATTTTTAAAATTTGCCCGGTAAAATATCTTAGGAGCTATATACAGAATGTAACTTCTCACATATTTGCAAAAAATCACTATTAAAATAAGAGCAATTTCATGAACATTTGAGCCTCAAATTATCAAAAAGTTAAGAACATAGAAGCTTGGCAAAAATTATCAGGTTCTAATGAAAAAATGTGCAGTCTCCCAAATGCCCTTAATCTCATTTCATTTGTATTCAACTAATGAAAGTGCTTACCATTGTAGGAGGCAGAATTCCATTCCTACTGTAGACCAACAATAAATAAGGAGCTATCTCAGTTCTGCATTTCTTTAACTGGCATCACACAGGTGGGTTGCAAATTGGTTTTATGTATAGGATACCAGTTTTTTGTTTGTAATCACTCGCAAATTTGATTTCCTAATTTCTTCTAACCTTTAACTTCTACTAATTCTCCATCTCACAGGTCTCTCTCTTTCTCTCTCTCTCAGGGTCTCTCTCTCTCAGGGTCTCTCTTTCTCTGGGCCTCTCTCTCTCTCTCAGAGCTCTCTCTCTCTCTCTCTCTCTCTCTCTCTCTCTCTCTCTCAGAGCTCTCTCTCTCTCTCTCTCTCTCTCTCTCTCTCTCTCTCTCTCTCTCTCTCTCTCTCTCTCAGAGCTCTCTCTCTCTCTCTCTCTCTCTCTCTCTCTCTCTCTCTCTCTCTCTCTCTCTCTCTCTCTCTCTCTCTCTCTCTCTCTCTCTCTCTCTCTCTCTCTCTCTCTCTCTCTCTCTCTCTCTCTCTCTCTCTCTCTCTCTCTCTCAGAGCTCTCTCTCTCTCAGAGCTCTCTCTCTCTCAGAGCTCTCTCTCTCAGAGCTCTCTCTCTCTCTCTCTCTCTCTCTCTCTTTGGCTCTCTCTCTCTCTCTCTCTCTCTCTCTCTCTCTCTCTCTCTCTCTCTCTCTCTCTCTCTCTCTCTCTCTCTCTCTCAAGGTCTCTGTTTATATTGTATATATATCGTATTTTCTTGAATAGAAGCCGCGGCTTCTATTATTTTCAGTAGGGAAAATGCTTCTTTTCAATTTATTATCACTTTTTCGCAAATTTTTTAACTACGTTGGGATGCCAATACAAGTTACTTGTGATATTGAAGTTTCTTGTTGAATGCTTTGGAATTGAGAATGAAATGCCTTCATCGTACGTAATCATATTTGGGACTTTGAACGAAGACTCGTCCCACTTCATTCGTTTTATCTGGAGTAAAAGACTGCACGCCTTCATCGAACAATGGTTTCTTTCGTGGGGCACACCAATCACTCCCCAAATTAAGACTGCATACCGGTAAGCACACTTCTCCCTCATTCTCTCCCTCATTCTCTCCTCAGAGCAAAGTGGACACCGCCCCGAATTTCGAAACAGTGTTGAAGCGATTCGATGCATGGTTGAAGACGGTTTTGAAGCCTGAAGAGACCTTTGCCGTCCTTACGGATGGGTATGTGATTAATTAAGCACCAATTTCATGAGCTTTGCCGCCAGTAAGTAGGTAATGTCAAGTGCTAAGTTCAAAACGAACATCAGGGAGATCACCTTTCGAGAGATGTACCATCCTGAGCCGGGGCATTGCGAGGAAAGGCATCTAGTTGCTTGTCTCGGCGCGCTGTATCCCAGCTATTAACCAAGAACCCATTTACTGTGGGATGGATATAGAGGGCAAAAAGCAGTGTTCGGGAGGTGCCTTTGGGTCCGGACCTTCCGCACAACGGAGATATGCTAACGGTCACCTCTCCCATACCAGCTCTGTAAGGAAATCTGAGACGAAGTCGCTAGCACTAGAAAGAGATTTGTCGTTTACTGAAATACAGGAAGCAGTGCTTAAGTTCGTATCTGTTTACTAAGTCATTTCCTAAGCAAATCTACAAATTTTTAGTCAATATAGCGACAGACTCCGCCTCTTTTATTAATACATGTCATAAGTGTCAACTGGAGACACAACAACCGTATGTGTGTTCCTCGAATCCTTGGCTTCTGCAAATGCTTTTTAATAGGTGCATTCTTAATTGACTTTTTCATGCTTTCTACTCAGCCTCAGAAGGAAAATTTTAGATCAGTGAGAAGCTAGTCTTATTGAGCAGTGACCAGGCCCTTCATTTCTTCCTTTCAATGTGGCCACGCTATCAGATTCCTACACCTGGAAATATAATGGGGGAACGACTTTTTCATGATTTCCACCTAGGAATCGAAATTGTCCTAAGTCCTTCCTCCTGATGTGACCGTATCTCTTGGTCCATACGCCTGGAATTACAAAATGGGCGAGCGACTTTCCTGCCCCTGAGTGATTGTCAAGCTGACGGTCGGCTTTACTCAGTGACCATGTGATCCATAAGCAAGTTCCTCATCGTTGCTCAGAAGCTGCGTTCTTGATTTGATTGCTGCGTACTTTGGGTTAGGATTCCTAAACTAGAATTACTTGATAATCGCCGCAGATCAGGGGGTTGAGTTGCCTCAGTTAGAGTCACGACTGGCTGGCTCTCAACTAGATGCCAACATCTCTCTGTCGGTATCAACCTTTTTCTATCGCCACCATCCAAGAATACGATCATTCGTTTGCTGTATACTCTGCGTTTATAATTGCACTGTCATTTTCAATCGTTTTTCATCTCACTTTTAACGGGGATATTGATTTGTATTTGACGCAAGATTTTTTTTATACATATGACTCTACCTAAATGTCAAAGGTAGAAATTTGGAAACTGAGAAGCTGTTTGCATATCGAGCAGTGTCCAGGTCATTCCTCTCGATGTGACAACACCTCGTGATTCCTACGCCTGGAATTACAGAGAGCTGGCGACTCTCCTCATTCTAAGTGAAAGTTTAGCTGAGGCGGGAATCGAACCACTGACCATAGGATCAACGCGCAAGAACCTTACCATTGAGCTATCCTGACATCAATATATCTACCTACCGCCTGGAATTACAGACAGCTGGCGACTCTCCGCAATCTAAGTGAAAGTTTAGCTGAGGCGGGAATCGAACCACTGACCATAGGATCAATGCGCAAGAATCTTACCATTGAGCTATCTGACACCTGACGCAAGTTTAGATTGGTCTTGTGCAACAGGGGCCTCGCCAGGATTTCTCGACACGAGGCTAAGTTTCCCCGTCAGGTGCTAGATTATTGCTTCCCATAAGCTTGTGTTTGGTAACGATTGGTCACAAACTTGACTTATTCTCCTATAAGGGGTGTAGCATTCCCCGACGGGGCTGTAGCCCCCTGCACCCCCTCAGGTACCACCCCTGATGGGAAAATGTTAGTCTTCTTGTACTATCATGCGTGATAGGGTCCTCTATTCAACTACATTTCTTTTTTTTATAAGACTACACTTTATAAGAACACTGAGGCTCGATTTGCCCAAAAATAGGAACAAGGCTAGAACATGCTCAGCTTCAGATGGGAAATTAAAAAAAAACCAATTTGCATTTCGAAGTTTATGAGCAAAACAAAAAAGCAAAACAAATCTATGCAATTTATAAACATAGCAAAAGTTTTCCAGTTCTGATCTGTGAAATTTTACTGCAAAATTATGTCCATCAACACTAGCAGTCATTGCTCTATTTTTAAAATTTGCCCGGTAAAATGTCTTAGGAACTATATACAGCATGTATAGAAAATGTGACTTC
>OZ032125.1:5632179-5762179 GCA_964026355.1 Pseudorhiza aurosa | reverse complement strand
TTCTGCTACAAAGTAATTGTGCGAAAGCTAAAATCACCTGCTCGCGAGTATTAAACGTTTAACTGTCTCGTTTATTATGCTCTATACTCTGTGTCTGTATTGACGAGGTGTGTAAGCAAAGACAGCACAAGGTCTTATCTGAATCGTTACTAAATCACAACTCCATAAATTACAGGGTTGCAAAGTATATACAAATGGAATAAATGTCAATCAAAGCTTACATAAATTAACATAAATTACATAATACATGAGTATTAGAGAAGTAGATTTTGAGCCCTGTTAAGTCCTTATTCTTTCAGTTTTTGTACCTTTCAAGATTATTTCTAATTACTACATAAGTTACGTAATTTTTTATTCTTGTGAAAAATTCTAACTTGTTACATTGTAAATCTTCCTTTCCTGAATCCTGCAACTTGCCATCATTCAAACCCAAGATCAGTATACTTGATCTGGTCTCCCTCTCCTCTTAGCCTTTCAATTTTTCTTTCTTCCATTGTTGGGGCTTTGTATAGGTCGCCATGGCCTTTCCTCGACACAATTTACTAAAAGACAAATATACGCAGCACAATAGAAAGCCATGGAAATAGAAAGTGTCTTATTGTCTGTCATTCTTGTTCTTATTACCATTGTCATGATGGACATGCGTGTGAGTTTGGTTCCCCTCTTTTATCAATCGACGCAGTGCCCCCTGTTTACAAAGACCTTCCCATGTGTTTGTGGAAACCCTTCGTCTTATAGCAGAATGCAGGATAATCTTCTGTCCACAAATGGATCCCTTAGTGCAAGTGGAATTAGCTGTTCTTGTTATTCAGTAATGCTAGCAGAATTGAGTTGAGTCCTATACTCGTTGCAGGCGTTGGGAAGCACCCTGTTTGAGTGGCATCGTCATGAGTCCTGGCGTTGTGATGGACAATTATCAGTTCCTTTCCTCGCGGCATTTTCCTCCCCGTTTTACGCGAGGTTTTTTGCTGCTTGATGGGCCGACAGAGGGCGTTCGAAATCAGATAGCGGTGCGGCTCGCACCCCGGGGCAATCAGCACCGCAGACTTCCTTGACCACTCTACTGACCTCATACGAGCTGACTGCATCGATGGCGGATTATAGGATCCGTGTTTGCTCGGCAGGTGCGATTCGATGTGATTCTTGAAACATGGCCCTTGTCCACGCCACGAATTCTTAGATCTGAGTGGTTAGATCTGAGTTCAATATAGTATTTCGTAACTGGTCCCTTTGAATACAAGGGACCGATGGCACAGTGCCTGGAACATGCTCCCGCTGTACTACGAGATGCCATCTGACCGAAGTTAAGTATTTACAGATGGTTTTGTCTTTAAATGCCACCCACCCTCTTAAAGCTGTCGACTCAAGAATTTCGCTCGCTAGCACGGCTCAACGCTCGCATCGATTATAATCTATTATAACTATAATCGATTGCTGTACGAAACAAAACCGAGACCAATAATTATTGGTCTCAGTTTTATTTCGTATTTACATGAAACTTCTGAACTTCAGGTAACCAAGGCAATTTCTTTAGCAAGGCCCAGAAAACTTTCTCACGCGATACAGTCAGGTGAGTGAATGCAGAACTTTCGGTGGACAAAATATGTTTGTATTTGGAGCGTTGCTATCGACGGATTCTTGACTGATTTCCTCCCAAATAAGAGGGGAGCTGGTGGTCATTGCTGGCCATGCTTTTCTCCTGCCTCCACGAGCAGGAGATGTCCTAAGCATGGAAAATGCGAAGAAAGAGGGAGAGAAACCTATTGGTGCTGTGTGCGTTAAATGTAAACAGTAATTCATTGAATCTTGTTAGAGTCGCTCAAGCTTGTTTATCACTGTTATCTCTCGCTGCAAGGATTATATGAAAAAGTACTGATAGGGAGTTGTTATTCCTCTCAAAGCAGGGTCCCCCACTAAGCATTTCTTCTGAGCAAGGACGGCGTTGCCCTAAAAATGGAAGCCGCGCCTCTGTACGCATTCATTGCATAATCCTTCCTCGCCACTTCGCTTTTCGCCTACCCACTATTCCTACTGCTCCGCCATTCCTGTTGAGGCAAAGCTGCGCAGAGATTCTTGAAGCTTTCTTATTTCTTTGTCCACCCTTCGCCCACGTTAAATATTTTCTGGTTGCTTAAGCGAATTTGAGAATGTAATTCGAACTCCCGTCTTCCGCACGTACTGGGTATACGAGCTGGTATTACACGCCAGACATGTTGATAGCAGGTACGTTGGTGCTTTTTTCGTTCTGTTTTCGTTAGGCCGCCCACATCTACTTCAAATTTGATGCCATGAAGTTTGCAGACACTTGCAGGCTTCCTCTCTACGGAATTGGCAGCGTCTTCGTGGTAGGCCAAGGTCTTAGATACACGCTTTTCTTACACTCCTTGTTATATTAATAGCTAGCATCGAAATCACCCACGGGGTCGAAGAAGGGAATTGGATTCAGGGCATTTTCGCTAAAAATCATAATCGAGCCACCCGAGATGTGGATGGCATGCTCTCTGAGTGCCGGCCCCAAGCCAGGGATAAAGTGGGATGGTTGGCACCAGGAAGGGCACCCGGCTGTAAAATGCGGAGTCCGCCATTCCAGAATATGAATGACGGGTAAAGTATTAAGATGAATAAAGCCAGAAGAGGAAGACAGTAATTGGAGCATACTATTCACGGCAGAGAACATTTTTTACTGCATTTTGATATTTTGCCATTACTACCGATCAGCCAACGAATGGCAACTCGACATACCGTTTGAGCAATCGGTTCTGAATTTTGGTTATCTGTTGGGACTGTTACCCAATCATACCACCGAACAATCGCACCAATTCTAGCGCCTGTTTACAGTAATCAAGATATTTAGGACATTAGCTCGTTCGTTGCATGTTTTGAAATTGGATCTAGTAAGTTTATGCATGAATAAACCGAATCTGCTGAAGCCGAGTGGTCTGTCGCCATCCAAGCGGCCTTCCATGATTGTGTTTCCAAGCAACGTTTTCTGCATTTGGGTTTCTGCTTTTGACGTTATTTTGGGAGTTTTCTTTCTGCTCCGATCAAGTGCAGAACCTATTCAATAGCTCTGCGCTCTCCAATGGAGGTCGGCAGCATGATCGTTTAGTTGGAGATCTTTCCATCTTTTGCAGATACTTTCCATCTTTTACAGATACTTTCACAGGCACTGCTCTCAGGAGACAAGGGATATTATTCCAGTTCTTCTGAGGCGATTCAGGACCACCAGAAGCTCAGCTCATTCACACCATGTCGAAGCTTCACTCCCTAATCCACGAACTATGTCCCACAAATCATCATTCATCCCAAGAACATGCAATTTATGGGACGTCTTGCCTTCTTCTTCCCTTCCTGAATCTAACAACTTGCCATCTTTGAAATCTGAGGTCAATTGATCTGATCTCCCTCTCCTCTTAGCCGTTCACCTTTTCTCAACATAATTTACTGAAAAAATATTCTGCGGCATGTCCACATTTCAAACGATCCCGCAGCCTCTCCTATCTTCGTCTCTCCTGCTCAAGGTCCAACCTTTACATCCATAAATTGGCTTTTACCAGATATTTTCACATATAGAGCTATGGCAGACTACCCCCATACTCTACCAAGAGCACACCATTGCATTATACCCACTTAGCATCGTTTCAACCCTAACAACACACCCTCCCAGATCTCGAGGTAGGATGTTTGTAAAACGCCTCTCTTGACCAGAGCCCTTTAAATAACGATTTAACTATGATGGGGCGGGTAGGGGGTTCACAAAGTTGAAGAGGGACCAAGCATTTTCGCATCACCTTTAGTACGTGCATTTTTCTCTCGGTAAAGATCATTACGGTAGCCATAAACCAACGTGCTTCTGATTGTATTGTTCTTGTAAATATGCTTCGTCATAAACTTTCAGGGAGGCCAGAGCGATTGCAGGACAAGGGGGCAGCTAGGAACGAAAGGGCAATCAAGGCGAAAGGTTGGCTAACGAAAGGTAGCTTGGCCTAAAATGCTGTCAAAATTGTTTCAAAAAATCTCAATCATGTTCTTTTACGACATTTTATGGCTATTTCTCCACATGCCCTCATTCCGAATAGCATCTTGTTTACTTTGAGGTTGCAATTTCCAGTCACTATGATCATCGATTTTTGTTACTGATGTTTGGCTGATTAGCTATCAAAAGGGTATACTTTTGCCCCCTTGCGAAAAGGCTGGAGGGACGCTTGCCTCCCTCCCCCGTGCCCCCCCCCCCCCCATCTCCGGTGTTCTTGCAAATTGTACA
This sequence comes from Pseudorhiza aurosa, assembly GCA_964026355.1. Classification (NCBI taxonomy): domain Eukaryota; kingdom Metazoa; phylum Cnidaria; class Scyphozoa; order Rhizostomeae; family Lychnorhizidae; genus Pseudorhiza; species Pseudorhiza aurosa. The sequence continues at coordinate 5,757,915 of OZ032125.1, read as the reverse complement.
TCTTAGATGTTGCAAGAAAAAAGGTGAATCGCTGGTTTCATTTGCAAGCTTTCTCGAATATAAAAACGACAGAAACTTAACACGATTCAAAGAATTTCAGAGCCAGCAAATCCCTTGCAGAAGCTCCCTTTCGTAGAAATGCAAAGCGAGGCTGCAAGTCTGTTCACTCTAATGGCATTATGCCGCAGTGGCAGCACATCTCTGCTCTACCATCGTTCCATCTACCCAGTCATAAGCGAGTACCTGACATAAAACTTTAGCAATTTAACTACCATAACAATTTTGAGTATCCAGTTCAACTCTTGCTTTCTCAATCCATAAACGTTTTTCTTGTATCCAGTTCAACTCTTGCTTTCTCAATCCATAAACGTTTTTTGTATCCAGTTCAACTCTTGCTTTCTCAATCCATAAACGTTTTTCTTGTATCCAGTTCAACTCTTGCTTTCTCAATCCATAAACGTTTTTTGTATCCAGTTCAACTCTTGCTTTCTCAATCCATAAACGTTTTTTGTATCCAGTTCAACTCTTGCTTTCTCAATCCATAAACGTTTTTTGTATCCAGTTCAACTCTTGCCTTCTCAATCCATTAACGTTTTTTGTATCCAGTTCAACTCTTGCTTTCTCAATCCATAAACGTTTTTCTTGTATCCAGTTCAACTCTTGCTTTCTCAATCCATTAACGTTTTTTGTATCCAGTTCAACTCTTGCTTTCTCAATCCATAAACGTTTTTTGTATCCAGTTCAACTCTTGCCTTCTCAATCCATTAACGTTTTTTGTATCCAGTTCAACTCTTGCTTTCTCAATCCATAAACGTTTTTTGTATCCAGTTCAACTCTTGCTTTCTCAATCCATAAACGTTTTTCTTGTATCCAGTTCAACTCTTGCTTTCTCAATCCATAAACGTTTTTTGTATCCAGTTCAACTCTTGCTTTCTCAATCCATAAACGTTTTTTGTATCCAGTTCAACTCTTGCTTTCTCAATCCATAAACGTTTTTTGTATCCAGTTCAACTCTTGCCTTCTCAATCCATTAACGTTTTTTGTATCCAGTTCAACTCTTGCTTTCTCAATCCATAAACGTTTTTTGTATCCAGTTCAACTCTTGCCTTCTCAATCCATTAACGTTTTTTGTATCCAGTTCAACTCTTGCTTTCTCAATCCATAAACGTTTTTCTTGTATCCAGTTCAACTCTTGCTTTCTCAATCCATAAACGTTTTTTGTATCTAGTTCAACTCTTGCTTTCTCAATCCATAAACGTTTTTTGTATCCAGTTCAACTCTTGCTTTCTCAAACCATAAACGTTTTTTGTATCCAGTTCAACTCTTGCTTTCTCAAACCATAAACGTTTTTTGTATCCAGTTCAACTCTTGCTTTCTCAATCCATAAACGTTTTTCTTGTATCCAGTTCAACTCTTGCCTTCTCAATCCATTAACGTTTTTTGTATCCAGTTCAACTCTTGCTTTCTCAAACCATCAACGTTTTTTGTATCCAGTTCAACTCTTGCCTTCTCAATCCATTAACGTTTTTTGTATCCAGTTCAACTCTTGCTTTCTCAATCCATAAACGTTTTTTGTATCTAGTTCAACTCTTGCTTTCTCAATCCATAAACGTTTTTTGTATCCAGTTCAACTCTTGCTTTCTCAAACCATAAACGTTTTTTGTATCCAGTTCAACTCTTGCTTTCTCAAACCATAAACGTTTTTTGTATCCAGTTCAACTCTTGCTTTCTCAATCCATAAACGTTTTTTGTATCCAGTTCAACTCTTGCTTTCTCAAACCATAAACGTTTTTTGTATCCAGTTCAACTCTTGCCTTCTCAATCCATAAACGTTTTTTGTATCCAGTTCAACTCTTGCTTTCTCAATCCATAAACGTTTTTTGTATCCAGTTCAACTCTTGCTTTCTCAATCCATAAACGTTTTGAGTATCCAGTTCAACTCTTGCCTTCTCAAACCATATCAATTTTGAGTATCCAGTCCCTCTTTTACTTTCTAAAACCATAACGATGCTTGCCAATGGATTTATTGTCATTTTTAGGGCTTGGTTGATGCCAGAACGTCAAAAGAGATGCAGGGCAAAGAAAGGCTGAGTTGTAGCAATCTCTTGTTGGTTAGAGTGATTGCAGTTTTGTCGCTGCTTCCTAGCTTCTACGGATATCCGTGCCCGAAGAGATGCACGTGTTACAAAACGAATTTAGAGTGTAGAGGAGTGAAAACAGTACCAAATAATGTGTCGACCGACATCCAGAGAATCGACTTGTCTGACAGTCCATCTTTGCAAGTTGAGGCCAGTTCATTCGTTTGTTTTAAGAACTTGTACGCCTTGAGGCTAGCTAACTGTAATTTGTCCAGGCCGTTCTTGCTACCAGAGAATCTAAAGGAACTTGATTTGCAAGATAACTCCCTGACGTATGCAGCAGTAGAGGAAATATTAAATGCGGGGAACAGTTCGTTAGAGCAAGTAATTTTGAATGATAATAGACTCGTGTTGAATGTGGGAGACCCATTCTCGATATTTCCAATGTCAGTGACCCGTCTGGTGCTGAGTAGAAATGTCCTACATGAGATAAGAAACGGGGATTTCAATAACTTACCAAACATAGAAGAACTTGATTTGTCAAACACCAAACTGCGCTATATAGCCAAAGGTGCATTTGACTCGTCGAGATCTCTAAAGACGGTGACTCTGCGAGAGAACGAACTGTCAGTTTTGCCAGGCAGACTGTTTGCAAATACAAAAGTTGCAAAGCTTGACTTTACGAACAACAAGTTGACGCGACTGCCTGACTTGAGTGGATTATCTTGGGTGGCAACATTGGACCTAACAAGCAATAGCATACAACATGTTAACGGCTCGGCATTGAAAATCGAGTTTGTTGCCAATTTTTACCTTGCATATAACAAGATAGAAACATTTGCTCTAGAGAACGTCGAAGTACTCACACTTGACCTGTCACATAATCGTATACAAAAGCTTGAAAACCATAGTTTCGGCAGGACTAAATCCCTATCAACTCTATCCCTCCAGGCCAATTATATAAGTGTTATCGAGGCGAATGCTTTTATGGGGGTTACATTTGTGAATTATCTCCATCTGCAACGAAACAAGCTTGCTAGGTTACCGAAAGGTACCTTCTCTGGCATGAACGTGCGAGCCTTATTTTTGTTCGACAATCAGCTATCCGGAATGGATGGAGTTCTTGACGGCATGAAATCACTACCGAAAATTTTGCTACTATTTGGCAACAACAATCTGAGCTATCTGCGATCATCCGATTTCCTTGGCATGGGAAGCGACGCAAAAATTTATATCAACTGTAGGCGGTTGAGGGGAATCTCGAATTCATATCCGTTGCAAGCCAGTATAATGTGCAGTCCCTCAAGTGATCTAGAGATCCCTGTCAAGACCAGTCTTAATGTCAAAGGCTTTCATTGCGAAGGAGACCCGAAGCAAACCGAGGAAATCATTTGCCGTCCTTGCCTCCCTGGCCATTACGGTGCATTAGATTATAAGACGCGCAAGGAATCTTGTGTTGCTTGCCCCGCTGGCTCATTCTACCAAGATGAAATGGCAGCCATCGCTTGTAAAAGCTGTTCTAATGGTCAGTACGTTTCTCCGGAGAAAGCACCTGGGAAAAGCCCCTTACAATGCCTTACATGCCCCAAGGGTACCAACTCAAACGGCTCGGCTGGGTTCCGTGCGTGCAGGTGCCTTAATGGTTACGCACGGGACTACCGTTTTGGGCCTTGCAAAAAATGCACGCAGGTTGGGTACACCTGTGAACGAGACTATCCTGAGCTGAAGCGAGGATTTTGGATCACATGGCACGGAATGAATGCCTCTTCTAAGCAAACCTGTAAAGACATGTATGAAAGGTTTGCATCGAATCTTAGAACTGAAAATGACTTTTACGACAGGAGAACCAGCCATTTCTCATGCAACATGCCCATTGCAATGAAATGTCCAATAGGTGAGTCGTGCCAAGGAGGAGAAGGTGCGAATTGTAGCGCTGGCTACACCGGCGTATTATGTGCAGTCTGTGATTACAACAAAGGATACATGAAGCACTTGAAATCTTGCGTGAAATGCCCTTCTCCCTTCATCGCGATCTTGCAATGCGCTATGTTCCTTCTACTCTTTGTACTTATTTGTTGGTTGATGTCAGCTCTGGATAAAGTCCCCTTAGCCGCCAATGACTTTTGCATGGAAGACACCAGAAGGCGAACTTTTGCTGATTTGATACAATCAAGTTTGAAAATACTCATGGGATTTTATCAAGTACTGCTCAGCGTGATACATGCCTTCGCTGGTATTCACTGGCCCCGTCTTATGAGTGACGCTGTCACGTGGTTCGAGTATGCCCAGTTCTCCGTCGTCAAAGTTCCATCTTTGCACTGCATAAAGCCGAATTGGCGCATGAATGCCATAAGTGAATTCTGGCTCTCCATCATCACAACCATAGCACTCCCGTTGCTAATTTCCCTTTTATTTTGCGCTCGGATTGTATTATTCAGTGGCCGTCCTTCTGGAGGAATCTTCAAGGAAAGATGCCATAGATCTTGCAAGAACTGTCTACAATCTGTTTTATTTTTCCTACTAGCAACGTACCCTATGACGTCAACAACCATCTTTCATTTGTTGCCACCGAGTTGCCACACGTTTTGCACATCAAAAGTGAATGGACGTTGTGTGCAAAAGCTATCGTATCTTCGCAGTGATTACAGTGTTCCCTGTCTTACTTCTAGTAGCACGTCAAGCTTTGACGTCAAGCTTTCGTATGCAGCATTACTACTGCCTCTTGGCATCCCTTGCCTTTTCCTGTTTCTTTTATGGAAATTCGCCCCGAAAGAGTGTCGAAACCTCGAGCCAAAGCTAGAAGTCAACAGTGGGACACATCATGATAGTAATTTTGTCTTGTTAGCTGAAGGTAGGCCCATCGGGGCACACAAGCCATCGATCGCCACGGATGCACTCAAGATTGGCTACGGAAATTACAAAGCAAAAAGCTGGTACTGGGAGGTCATTGAAATGATAAGAAAGCTTTTAACTGTTATGGTGGGAAACTTCTTTCTGCAGAATTTCAAAATCGGTCTTTTTGGGAGCATTCTAACTAGCATCATCTTCGTTCTCCTGCATGCACGGAACTGGCCCATGAGGAATAGATTTGATAATTACATGCAGCTCCTTGCTCTTGTATCAGTGACTGTCAATTTGTGTTTTTGTGCCATTAAGGCAAGCACCATTCAAGATGCTGACATCATTGAACCGCAAAAAGACACTGAATATTTGGGTATCATACTTGTGTTTCTCAACTCCACTCTGCTAGTTCTCATCGTAGGTCGGTTCTTAAAAGAAGCCATCTTGAAAATAGTTGAAAAAATAAGTGGTTGCACGTCCTGTTGTCACAGCTGTAGACTTTATAACTATCGGGAATTCTGATGAGTAATTTTTACGATGGGAATTGTGTCACTAGCATTACAATTTAATTGACTAGAATTGCTAATCAGAATTGCTGATTAAAACTGATTAGTAAGACAGACTTCGATAGAAATTGCTTTACTTTTGTCCTCATTTCCTCATTTCATGTGTGTGATTGTGTGTGTGAGTGTCTGTGTCTGTGTCTGTGTGTGTGTGTGTGTGTGTGTGTGTGTGTGTGTGTGTGTGTGTATGTGGGGTGTGTGTGTGTGTATGTGGTGTGTGTGTGTGTGTGTGTGTGTGTGTGTGTGTGTGTGTGTGTGTGTGTGTATTTGAGTGTGTTTGAGGTAGAGAGAAAAAGACATGATTTTGACAAAATTGCAATTGTCTGTTATTGTATGTTGTTTTATCTGTCTACTGTAAAAGGGAATCAGAGGGGCTGAGAATTTGAGTTTCCTGAATTGCCATATTCCTCATTGTATCATTCTTTTGTATGGCCATTTTACATAAACATGGAATTTTAAGGATGCTAGAATCTGCATATGAAGATATAGTCGATAAAAATCTCGATTTGCTTACGTCATTTCACTTCTGCACGAACTGCTGCCTGCCTCATACTTTTGTCTGGTTATGCAAGATAGGGGTCAATGAGGAGAAAATATTCTGTATTCTTACTCGTGCAATTCATACAGTGCTTTTCTTCGACAAAGCGCAGTTCTGTCAAATGGCCTCTCCAGTAAAGAATTGTTGCTTTAGAGCAGGAGTCGACAAGCGTTTTGACTACTAGGCTATTTCGGGGAGTCAAGAAGGTGCACTAGGCCGGAGAAAGTCAGGTTTCCAAGAAAAGATAAATTTATTAGAATACACTACACGTAGCTTTTGTTGTTTTGGCAAAATGAATGACTGCTTGTCTTCTTGGGCTCCACTGTACGTCGCTAAGTGCTCGGTAAAATGGATCGCTGCACTTTGTGCTGTTACTCGCATACCCTGCCACAGATAAGGGAAAGATAGATGGACTGCTACAACTGCTACAAATCAAGTATGTCATCTTTCAAATCTAAGGTCAACAAACTTGATCTGATATCTCTCTCCTCTTAGCTGTTCGCTTTCTTCTTTCTTCCCATGTTGGGGCTTTGTATAGGCCACCATGGCCTTTCCTCAACATAACCCACTAAAAAAAAAAAAAAAAAAAAAGAAAAAAAAGATAAGCCAACTGCTGTGTATATCAAGTTTGGAACGGACGCTAGAACATCGGAGCTCTAGCAATAAGAGGCACTTGCGATTAGAAAATCATGCAGAATAAGAAAGAAAGTTTTCAAATTACGTTAATCTCATTCTCACATGCCACATGTATCAAGTAGCGAGAGTAAAGAGAAAGATCTGACTAATTTGGGATAGCAATTTGGTCAATAAACTTGATCTTATCTCTCTATCCTCTTAGCTGTTCGCTTTCTTCTTTCTTCCTATGTTGGGGCTTTGTATAGGCCACCATAGCCTTTCCTCAACATAACCCACTAAAAAAAAATTAGGCTGGATGCAGTTAAAAAATGAAGGAGCCGTTAGGCCGGACTGGAATACTGGCTAGGCCGGAGTTTGCCGACCCCTGCTTTAGAACTTGGTATAATTAAGTGTCCTGATCTCGAATCTGCGGTAATTTTTCTTGCGTCTTGCACCGTTAACAAGTTATGAGCGTTTTAAATCAGGCATCATCGAAAAAACGAGAAAAAACGAAAATATCAAAATATACTTTGTGACGTCACAAGGTAATCACAACAAGCCCCGAGAATATGTGCATCTCATCATTTTACGCGACTTGCATTTCACGGTGGCGTCAGAGTATAAGAATCTGAATCCGTCATTTTGTTTATAATCCGATGAATTCTCATGAGAAAAACGAAGGACCGAAGAATTGTTGCACGTCATTTTGACGTCATTAAGTACATCTCCGAGAATTTTTCCTGAACAAATTCTGAACTCGAAACGGAACCTGAAACTCATACAAAGTGACAACAGAACGAGATAATTGCAGATTGGAGATCAGGGAACTCGACTAAGTCTGCTGTAATTCAGAGTAAAACTTTTTACTGGGAGGCCTTTTAAAGTTAAAGTTCAGTAACCTCAATTCTTGTTTCTTCACATCATAAATACCGATGCTGCAGCTAAAACAGCCTACCGTTCCTTCTTTTAAAAAACAAATTTGAATTGCTTAACTGTTTCTATTTCGACAAAAGCTGACCGTGTAAGAGCGGCTTTAGAGTAAGGTCGCACTAACGAATATGGGGCCCTCCCATGTACACATGCACTGGTGTTGTTCATGAGATGAAAAGATATAGCAAAGAATATGTAACCGTGTAAAGAGGGGGCTTTAAGGCCTTCTTCACTGGGTAAAAAGCCGATATACCCCGGAAGGAGTCTCGCCTTTTGCCGGCCTGCCGGAGGTATGTTTTGCCATAGGTTTCTGTATTGCTAGGCACAAAATTTTGTTTTTAGCCTAAGGTTACGTCAACATCAAGACGGACTCGAGTGGGTACGGGTCCTTCGTGCATCATTGACCATTCTGTCTGCGCATGCACTAGGCCTAATCCGAACTGGATCTAAATGATTATGCACCTTGGAAGGCGATCCCAAACGGACCCAGATAGCCGTCCCAAATTGGTTCCAGCCCAATAGGCCCAATGAAGCAGAAAGCTGATATGTACTAATTTTAGTACGGATCCCTTGGATCAGTGCTAGTGTAAACAGAGATCGGAGATCGGATAAGCTTACTGATCTTAGCTTGGAAGGCGATCCCAAACGAATCCAGATGGCAGGCCCAATCGGAAACAGGTCCAATGGATCCAGCGCAAGCGGAAAACCAATTGGTACTCATTCTGATATGGATCCATCGGTGTTGTTTCTAGTGTAAACAAGACCTTTTTCCTTGTCTTCCACTATGAAGCATTATCGTGTCAATGAGACGAAGTTTCGCATGTGTTCGCACTTTATTTAATGAGCCTAAATAACAATATGAAAATGTATGCCGCACTTCTTAATAATCTTCTTAAGAGTTCGTTTCTTTTCTATAACTTATCGACAACATTTTCATCACTTAGCTTACGAAAGTGCTTTGTATACCTCAAACGTATGACTTAAAGGTAGCATTGAGGACTTGGATTCAGCATTGGACTTGTAAACATATTAGTGTCCTGGGAGATTAAGTACTTGAGCCAATTGAGTAAATCAAATGTTGCTCTTGTACCCTGCGGTTGAAGACGGTCGCATCGATGTGATGAGTAGCCTCCCAAGCTAATCTCCAGGCGACGACGACATATCATCGAGGCTAAGGTAGATTTTAGGCACCGAGAAGCTTTTTTTGATTATCGAGCAGTGTCCAGGTCTTTCGATATGATCACACTTCGTGACTCCTACACCTGGAATTGCAGAGAGCTACCGCTTCTTCTCACTTGGAGGGAAAGTTGAGCTGGAGGTGGACCATCTGATCAGCGGGTACCACAGAGCTACCCTGACACCTAGACACAAGTCTCTCTCTCCTCTCTCTCTCTCTCTCTCTCTCTCTCTCTCTCTCTCTCCTCTCTCTCTCTCTCTCTCTCTCTATCTCTCTCTCTCTCTCTCTCTCTCTCTCTCTCTCTCTCTCTCTCTCTCTCTCTCTCTCTCTCTCTCAGGGTCTCTCTCTCTCAGGGTCTCTCTCTCTCTCAGGGTCTCTCTCTCTCACTCTCTCTCTCTCTCTCTCTCTCTATCTCTCTCTCTCTCTCTCTCTCTCTCTCTCTCTCTCTCTCTCTCTCTCTCTCTCTCTCTTTGGCTCTCTCTTTGGCTCTCTCTCTCTCTCTCTCTCTCTCTCTCTCTCTCTCTCTCTCAGAGTCTCTCTGTCTCTCTCTCTCTCTCTCTCTCTCTCTCTCTCTCTCTCTCTCTCTCTCTCTCTCTCTCTCTCTCTCTCTCTCTCTCTCTCTCTCTCTCTCTCTCTCTCTCTCTCTCTCTCAGAGCTCTCTCTCTCTCAGAGCTCTCTCTCCTCTCTCTTTCTTGTAATTTCTTAAATCCCGGAATGGGTGCAAGCGGCAGAATTTTGCATATGATGCGAAATTCCAATCCTAGTGACGCTGCGTTGCAGCAAGACTGTTAGCCCTTTTGGGGATGCAAGTTGCAGCTGCTCAGGATTCGAAGAAAGTCGTCAGTTATGGATATATCACCCAAACGCAGCAATTATTCATTTAATATCGATTCGAAATTAAAAAAGAAATCAGCAATTTGTGTTTGAAATTGCTTGAATATTCACACCGGAACACGTGGCCGAAGAAGGAACGTGCTCCTCTATTGGTACTGCGTGGCCTAAAGGCCTAGCTTTCTCAACAGGATAAGCTTTGCGATTTAACGATTGCCGCAATGCTGCCTCTAGGTGATCGCAAAATTCGGATGGAAAGTGTGGGCAAAGGTTTACGTTACGATGTTCCGGTGAGCTACGCTCGCAAGATTCTTGTAGATCTCGTACTCGCTGATCATACCTATGCCAGAGCTTCGTCGTTGGATCCTGAGTTCAACCGCACTCACTTAACTAGCTTACTTTTTACGAAACAAGAAGATGCTGAAGACGACGATAACGATGCTGTTGATGTTGAAAACATAGCTGAAAGTAAGAATAGCCTCCCTATTTATGACAGTGATGCTGGAAAGAAGCAAATGTCTGAATTAGAGCGATGTTTTACCGCACTCCAAGACGAAGCTAGTTGGCAAGAGGAAGACTCGATTTCCAGGTATTATGCCTTGCTTATTCGAGTTTTCAAAAGTTTTGGAAAAGGCTAGGTTAACAGAAGACAAGATTTGAAAAAATCGACCGGACCAAAGTGGGAATTTATTTTCACTTTACTCCTTCGTAAATCCTGACAGTGACGGATGTCTTTCCTTAATTTAAAACTCAATTAGCTATTATTCTTTAAGTTTTCAATCAGTGTCCAGAGAAAGAGAGAGATTGACTGGTGGAAGGCAATTCAGATGCTTGTAGCAGCTCGTGTTTGGAGCGGAGGAAAGGCTCCATAGACACCAAAGTGTATGGCATTCATGTGCCACCTTTGTACTCTCAGACATGTCAACCTAGAATTTTCAAAATCTGGAGATTTTAGATTTTCCCCATGGAGAAACAGGGAGATCACAGTAATGTGTTAAGGGAATAGATATACCTGACAAAATATTGTACTCGGACAACATTTTGAACAATAACAAACATGCACAGTTCGATGAAAACATTCGATGGAGAATTTTCCACAAGTGAATTAACTCAAACATAAACCGAATAATTTAAAAAATAAATGGGAAAACTTTTCAATTAAATCATGCAAAAGTCAAACGAGATGTCACAAAACCAATAAAATTGCAGTGATAGATCCATTGGTTTCTGCTAGACATCTTTAAAACCGGGAGAAATATTATAAAACCGGGAGAAATATTATAAAACCGGGAGAAATATTATAAAAACCGGGAGAACAGGAGAAAGAAGTCAAAACGGGTAGTCCTCTGGCCTAACCGGGAGGGTTGACAGGTCTGTACTCTTTTTGCTTTACCTTGGAACAAATTTACTCAGAATGACTCCCATAGCCAAGCACATCCATCCCCATTCAATTTCAATATGGATCCCCAGCTATGAATTCCATAGAGTAACAGGAAATATAAGTGTCAAGGTAACTCTGTGGTAATATTCTTGCCAATTGATTCTGTCTGCAGTGGTTCAAATCCACCTTCAGCTAAAATTGCACTTAGAGTGAAGAGAGCTGCTAGCTCTCTGTAATTCTACGGGTAGGAATCACAAGTTGGGTAGAAGGAAGTGCCCGGACATTGCTCGATAATCAAAAAGCTTCTCGATGTACATTAACAATATACATACATATACTTCGCAGTTAAGCATTAAAACCATAATGAAATTGATGGTTTGGTTTGACCAATACATATTTATATAATTTATATAAATATACATTTATTTATTATGTAAATAGATATATATAGATATATTAATGTATGTTTATATAAATGTGTGAATATATTCGAACAGATTTGAAGCTCACATCTGTTGAGTTGATCTGATTTTTTCTGATATCTAGCCCATTTCATTGCCACATTCAGTATCATTTTGGACAAAAAGTTCCCAGATACAAGGTGTTAGTACAAGCTTCATGTAATTGATTTTCAGGTGCGACAACTGAGAAAGTACACAGGGCTTGAATAATGCGATTTCTCCGATCGATTAACTGGAATTAATCAATAAGATAGTAATGAACATACGATAGAAATCACTAAAGCTAAGTAGTTCTCAGAGCTAAGCAGACTTCAGTTAAATGCATCACAGACAAAGAGTTACAAACCTACCAACTGTATCCTGCCTTTGCCGCAAGAACATCTCAGTAGCCTGTCGCTGAGCCCTGTGGCTCCATCTGGCTTACCAAGAAGCTTCTCACATATTTATACATAATTTGACTCTCTAAGGTATAAAAAATCTGCTCTAAGTACACTTTTCTAACAAAGAAAGAGTTCGCATCGTACGACTCCACTGGAAATTAAGTCTACAGGGACAAGGACGATACGTGCAAAACAACTCAAAACAAAGGGAAAAATGTAAACAAGTCTAATGGTAAACAACTATTTGAGCGTAAAAAGCTATTTTCGTAAACAACTATTCGTAAACACAGGGTATGTTTATTCAGAATAATGATGGAACTAGCTTTCTTCCTTTTCTCAAGAATTGGATGGACAAGAGACCAGACAAGGTTGTTTGATCAAGTCTACAAAATCCTCATGACATACCGTCTTGCAAGATGTAGTTATGAGGGGGTGAGTTCTTACTTTGAGGTCATTCGATAGTTTAACAATGTGATGAAATGGAACGGGTTTGCATTCACTTTAAAACCCCCCCACAAGAGATTGGACACTTCAGTACCTTCTCGCATCTCACAGCAGTTATTCGCAAGCATCATCAAAAATCTAATATTATCAGCGTATGAAATATCTTTTGAAGGAATGTAGAAAACAGATTTTATTGCTACAACTGCCACATACCCTTATTTCATATGAAAATGAGCACACTGTCTTTGGGATATTTGTCCAGACCCATGCTTGATATTTGTAGTGCATAGAAAAGTTGGTTTCCATGACAAGTGTTGTACAGAGGAGGTGGATTTTTCTGTAGAAATTAAGTCTTTGAGATTTTGACCATTAATCCATTGCAGCAATCAAAGGAGCAGATAATGCGAAGCCTTGCCATCAAGAAGGCTACGAAAAGATTTCGGAACGTTGCAGGGGCAGTAGCTTGGGTAAGTGAAAGTGATTGGAAGAAGTTTTTTATACTTTCCCCTGGTTTTTCTGTATTCAACCTAAGTCATCTGCATTTTTAGCTACATGGAGCACCTTACCTTTTTCTTTCTTCTCAAAATCCTACAACTTTTCTCCTTTAGTATTCAAAACCAACAAACTTGACCTTGTTTTGCTTTCCTCCAAGCCATCGTCTTTTTTCCTATATTTGGGCTTTGTCATAAGTCACCAGGACGGTTTTCCAATATAACCAGCTAAAAATACATTTAGCAAGGTAGGACGAAGCTGCAAAAGTAGAACACATGTAAACACATGATATACGGTGAGGTGTGGTCGCATTTATAACTCTTCCTGTGCAGTATAACTGTGGCTTTAAGACGCAGACCAGTGGTCTCCTTCAACGTTAAGGGGAGTTTTATCCTTTTCCTTCGTCGTTTTATGATCCCAATTTCATAGTAAGAATTCCATTGCGGAAAAACATATATGCTCTCTCTCTCATGGCTCTCTCTCTCTCTCATGGTATACATATATACGCACTTTGATATAAACAATGCTTTTCCCTTGGCTTTACAGGCAAGTTGCAACAGCCATTGAAATGGCTTTTTGCTTTAGAGGTGTAACTGTCCCTTGCTGATCCATACCTCATACTTCATGCTTTTTCCAGCATAACTTTGTTGACTTCTCCTATTCTGGTTTTGTCAACTCAGCTGTTTATTTCTATTGCTTTTGTTGTTTGCAATTTGCTGCTCACTTCCAGAAGAACTGGAAAAGCTTTGTTCGAAACATCAATGGTGTCTAACATCGTAGCTTTCTGCATGCTCCATGTATTGGTTTCTTACATCCCTTTAGCAGATGTTCTTGCAGTTATTTCCTTTCAGTGCATTATTTATCAGAAAATCTTTGTTTACTCCAAAAAATATCTTGGAAACAAATCAAATTTGAATAACTAATGTAAGGTGACATGTATTGCAAAACATTCTGTATTATGACAGAAAGTGGTTTTAATTTGGCTGGTTTCCTTTGTATTTTCAGCACATTTTGTGTAGAGAGGTTTGATTCCAATTATAATTATATTTTCTTTGCTAACTGTATGATCTTTACAGGATTCCAAGTTGATGTCGTGGCTTCATACGACCCTTGTTGATGGGATTAACTCGCATCTGTTCTTGAGTTACCTTGAACTCCTTCAAATGCTTAAAGCAAAGGTAGACATTTTAGAAATTTTCCTTTTGACAAATAGTGGGAGAAATGCTATTGAAAAGTATGCAAAATAGAGGAAGAAATGCTCTTTGTCAGATATTCGCCAGTGTCCAATATTTAGGCCTTCATTTTAGTGATTTTTTGGTTGAAGATATAGGCTTCATTGTTCCAGTTTTTTAACTGTGCACATTTTTTCTATAAAAAGGTTATTTTTCTGACATTGTGACAAGTTTTTTTAATGCGTCAAGTAATTTTTTGTCGTTATCATGGCTTGGTCAAGAGCGTACAGTGTCTCATGTGGTCAAATTTGAATGCTCATTACTGCCTTAGAAGTTATGACAAGAAGAGGCCACAGAGGCCTATACAAATTCCCAGCAATGGAAGTAAGCAAAGAATGAAAGGCTAAGAGGAGAAGGAGGTCAAATTAAGCTTATTGGTCTTAGATTTGAAGGAGTACAAGTTGTAAGGTTCAGGGAAGGAAGAAGGAGGCAAGACGTTCCATAAATCGCATGTTCTTGGGATGAATGATGATTTGTGGGGTAGAGTTTGTGGATTAGGCAGTGAAACTTGGAGAGGGTGTGAATGAGTGGAGCTTCTGCTAGTCCTGAAACACCTCAGAGGAACTGGAATAATATCCCTGATCTCCTAAGAGCAATGCCCGTGAAAGTATTGGTAGGACATGGAAAGATCTGCAACTAAATAATGATGACAAAGAGGTTGAAGAGAGATTTGGTGAAATTGGAATTGTTGATGAGATGAATTATGCTTGTCTCTTCACAAAAAAGATTTATTGGATTCCTTACATGCCTTGTTTTTGCCATCAAAAAGCCAAGCTTGGTATCTCTGAAAATATTGATTGCCTTCCAGTCATCAACGATCTTCTCACAGATCTTTTCTATCAGCTGCTTTCTATCACAGTGAAGATCCCATCATATTTGCAGTTCCTGGATGTTTCAAGCCCTTGTCAAACAGTGCAGCAGTAGTAATGGAAAATGCTAGATATTACTTGGACGGTTGTGCCCCCTTCTTTAAAACACCAGCAGCCAATGTAATAAAACCTGTGCCTCTGATTTGTAGATACCAAGTTTAGTTGACAAGATGATGCTAAGCTCTGTGGTGAAACCAGAGAGGTCCATCGTTCTGAGCTCTCCCAGACTGTCTGGTTGCTTAAACAAGGCTTGGGAACCAACGCCAAAACTCAAGTCATGCAAAGCGAGGGTAAATTTTGTTGGTCACTTCCTCCTTTCTACGTTTTTTCTTTGTTATGCCTTCTTCCTAGCATCCAAAGGTACATTTAAGATGCTGAGAACATGTGCTCATCAAGTAGCGTCTTTGTCCTTCCACTTTACCCGACTATGCCTCAGAATTCTCCGGTATGGGATTCAAGAGTGCTAGTGGCTCTCCACTATCTAAATGACAGTTTAGCTGGAGGTGAACCACTGACCATAACATCTGTTAACAACTGCTTGCACCTTTGCGTTTGAGTTGTAATGCAAGCAAGAGATTTGCCGCTTTTGAAAATTGCTTCAATGAAAATTCCTGCGGACCTAATTGTTTCACCTTTGATTAGTTTTTTCTTTATTAAGGAGAGTGGCACCAGTGCCCAGAAGGAATCTTCATTGGAAAACAGACCGTTGCTAATCATGCTACCGAGAGGACCGTCTCTCAATTTAACTCAACCCAAGAGAAGCAAATTCTGGCAGCATCAATTAGCTGGTACTGGCCGAGTTGTAAAGATCAACATACTTGATGTGGAGAAACCAGAAGACTTCGCTGTATCTTCGTTCCTAGAGAACGTCATCGGTGGAACTAGATCGAAAATCTCACTGGTATGTTGAACTGCGTTTGAGCTACTCGTACAAAATTACTCTTGTTATTTGTATTTTTCTATGCATGAATGCTACCTTATTATGATGAAATTATGAAAAGGCTATGAGAAAATCTCACTGGTATGTTGAACTGCGTTTGAGCTACTCGTACAAAATTACTCTTGTTATTTGTATTTTTCTATGCATGAATGCTACCTTATTATGATGAAATTATGAAAAGGCTATGAGAATACTAGATTTCCACTTATTCTCCCTTGAATTATTACGGATGCAAAAAGTTTTCCACGTGAACCAGAAACTTTTCTTCCAGTGGGTGTTTAGACATAGATGATGCTATTTTAAGGCATCCTTATTCACCAATCCCTGCATCTTCCTCGTTCTCTTCTTACTCATTCTCTTCTTCCTCATTCTCTTCTTCTTCCTCATTCTCTTCTTCCTCATTCTCTTCTTCTTCCTCATTCTCTTCTTCTTCCTCATTCTCTTCTTCCTCGTTCTCTTCTTACTCATTCTCTTCTTCTTCCTCATTCTCTTCTTCCTCATTATTTTCTTCTTCCTCATTATTTTCTTCTTCCTCATTCCCTTCTTCCACATTCTCTTCCTCATTCCCTTCTTCCACATTCTCTTCCTCATTCTCTTCTTACTCATTCTCTTCTTCCTCATTATTATCTTCTTCCTCATTCTCTTCCTCGTTCTCTTCTTACTCATTCTCTTCTTCCTCATTATTATCTTCTTTCTCATTATCTTCTTCCTCCTCATTCTCTTCCTCGTTGTCTTCTTCTTCCTCATTCTCTTCCTCCTCATTACCTTCGTCCTCGTTACCTTTTTCCGCAATCTTTTCTTCCTCATTCTCTTCCCCATTATCTTCTTTTTCCTCATCTTTTCCTTCTTCCACATTCTCTTCTTCCTCATTATCTGCTTCGTCATCTTTCTCTTGGTCATCATCATTCCCTTTCTCTTCTTCCGTGTGCCTTAATTCCCCTGGTTTGGGGTGGTCGGTATGGATGAGGGAGGGTTCATCTTAATAGTATGGAACTGGGGTCTTCTTCATTTGCCGTCGGATTTTCCCCTTCCTACCGCAAACTGTCCCCATTTTCCGGGCTTAGGGCTACCATTGTGCCTTGACCTGTTGAGGCTGAGTTATGTATCAACATAAGAACTTCCTTGGCAATGTGGAAAAAATTTCCGCTTTTCAAAAAGAAGCATGAAAGAATTTAGGACGGATTCAATGTCGCTTGGGAAATTTTTTTGTCAGTTATTTTACAATTTTCTTGCCTTCAACATATCAAAAAAGATTTTCTATCGAAATCCCCACCCTTGCTCTGGTTGGTTTAGCATTTTTTGTTATCTTTTCTTTAAACTGTTTCTTTAAAATATTGTTATCTTTTCAATTGGTCTTAGACCATTGAATTTTACCGTACTTCATTCTGCTCAAAGAAACAATGAATACTAAGTGTGCTTGGCTTAAAAGAAGCTTTTTGTTTATAAACTTCAACTGTATTGTCTTCAGCTATAGTTGAATTTGGTTTAGCCTTTTCCTATCCTCTTCATGGTAAGTTCAAACTACATGTAATTCTACTGAACCAGGCAGCATGCCAAATCTCAATCTCAAATCTCACTTAATTCTCGTCTTGGATCTAGTTTAAATCGCAGTTTCCTGGCAAGCCGGTGATTCTTATTGGATGGTCAGTTGGAGCCCTGCTTTCATGCCAGGTGAGCTGTTGTGACATTCTTTTCGGGTTTCTACGGATAAGCGACAAGGGAATCCCCTCATAAGAAGCTCACCAATGAAATCACATGAAGTTACTTTCCGTAACATGAAGGGAGTCCCCTCATTAGAAATTCACCAATGCAATAGCATGAAGTTAGTTTCGGTACCTTGAAGGGATCCCACATTAGAAATTCACCAATGCAATAGCATGAAGTTAGTTTCGGTACCTTGAAGGGATCCCACATTAGAAATTCACCAATGCAATAGCATGAAGTTAGTTTCGGTAGCTTGAAGTAACCAATAACTTTGATTGCTTATCCAAGCCTGTCAATCATTCACGCAAAGCTCCAATATTTTCTTTGGGTTAAGGTGGCAGCCGAATATTAGAGTCACGTTTAGCTTACCCTTGGTGTTGTGGTAGCATCCAAGCTTATGACGAAAGCTGCAATGATTAATTTCAAGCATTTTAGCTGGACGCTTTCCTGGGCTGCGTGCTATCTTTCTAGCTTTACTTTCAACGAGAACTTATTAGAGGTGAGCATTACCCCCATAAGTGCTAGATACGTCTCGTAGGGGGGGGGGGGCAGAGCAAAACATGGTTGGCAGATGTCTTTTTCAGAAATTTTTTTTTTTAAATTTATTTTTGTATTTTTTTGTTTTTATTAGTTTATCTATTGAGAGAGCTCCTCTTATAAGAAATTCCCCACACGCAAATCACTCCTTTGTTTTTCTTTGTACTTTGTTTTGTAGAATTACATTTCATTAATATTGTCAAGCTTTTGCAGTCTAACTCAAAGTAATAGTTGAGAATTGGTACTGTAGTAGAATTTTAAAATCAAAGGAACTGAACTGAACTGAACGTCAAGTGTTGGGCAGAAATAATGGGGAAATGTTTACGGGGGGCTTCTGGGCCCGAAGAATGAATCATTCTATGATTGGAACACTGACGAATATCTCAGGATACTTTTACACGAAGGAGTCTGGGGTCTAGATTACATTATTGCTACATGTGATGACCAGCTTCTCTGTCGCATCATATTGGTTGCACTAGTGATTGCGCGCGTCTTTATGTCTTCTATTTTCCCCTCCGTAGATTGCGACTCTTGAAAGCGTTTCGGGAATAGTCTGCTTAGGATATCCATCGTCTGGTTTGGATGGAGTGAGAGAGGTACGTCGGTCTCTGTATGTATGTGTAACTTGTATCGACCAGTCGCCGAATTTCCAATGCGTTCCAAGGAGTGTCTACGAACGCACCATTGGTCAAGGTATTTTGAAAGTCATTTCATCCGCAAACGCTGAGTTTTTGAGTCGCATGCTATTTGCGCTCAAACGCCTCAGATGACCACAGCGATTAAACTAGCAACTGAGCTTGCCGAAAAAGAATGGCTCGGAATGGTGTTTCTGCTAACATTAAAAAAGCCAAAACACTCTGGCGCTTGGAAGCGAACTAGAAGGGCTCTTGAGACGATAGAGCCGAGAGTGCTGAAGACCAACACTAAAATACGACTCTCTTGGACAACTTTGCGATTTGATGTGCAATTTGTATTCAAGGTCGAGAACTACAACTGCTTGGAAATCAGATGTCCTGTCATGTTTGTTATTGGCAGTCACTCTTCCTCGTGCTCTGCAGAGTTTATTGAGGTAATCTTACAGCATGTAGACCTACGTAATGCAAGCGTTTAACAATTTCAAGGAGGTGATGATTACTGAGAAGGCGATTTCATGATTGCGGTGTGCATCTTTACGTTGGTTTTCCACCAGCACCCAGTCTGGCCTTATGCTAATTTTGCTGCCGAAGAGGCATTTGAATTGGCTTGAATGAGAAAGAGGGAATTTATCCATGTCGAGTTTAGCATATACTGGTTATATGTCAAAAGACCCGCGATTTCTTTGTAATAAGCTTTCTGCAATGTCTTGCTAAAGGAGTTCTTGTATTGATCCGCTACCGATTTTCTTTTAAAAGGGCCTCAGAGACAAGATGCGTGTTGATACGAAATTGCTGATTGTTGAAGGAGGCGATGAAGTTGTAAGTACAATCTGTTGCTTTTCTCACCTCCGTTTTACTGATGTTTGAGTTAGTACCAGTACTGATGATACTCTGCCTACCTGGATAGAGTATTCAGAGTCCTACATATGTTTAGCTCCTGTCTATGCATCACCACGTCTTACAACTATCCACCAGATGCTAGCAGATGTCTGCATTCAAGTCTTTCGACTACGAGTTGCCTTCCTGCGTGTGGCCCAGTCTCGTTCAGCTCGATTTTCATTGCCCCCGGATTGCGTCCTTCATTTATTCTACCTTTTCCGAGAAGGATAACGGAGCGTTGTGTCAAAACGGGTGTGCTGTGGTGTAGTGATTAAGAACGTGGACTCATGACACAGGGGTTAGGAGTTTGAATCCTGCACTTGTCACGATGAAAACACCATTGGTAAAGAGGGCAACTGGAAGCCACCTCATAAAATCCACTTCCTTGATGAAACTCAGAGCCCTGTCTTTGGTTTCTGCTACGCTCGAAATCGAGTATGGTATGGAATTCTATGAAAATACTGTTGATGAGGAAGGCAACGGGAAACAACCTCATAAAATCCATTTCCTTGATGAAACTCAGAGCCCTGTCTCTGGTTTCTGCTACGCTCGAAATCGAGTATGGTATGGAATTCTATGAAAATACTGTTGATGAGGAAGGCAACGGGAAACAACCTCATAAAATCCACTTCCTTGATGAAACTCAGAGCCCTGTCTCTGGTTTCTGCTACGCTCGAAATCTAGTAAACGACGCAGTTTTTCTAAGAGTTAAAGCTCGTAAGATGCTGGCTAGTCCTAAAAGGAAGGGGAGTTTAGAAATTGCGCGATTCTGTCAGTTGCCTCAAGTTTTTATACACGTAAGACTACCAACCGTAGATTTTGGACACTGAGAAGCTTTTTGCTTATCGAGCAGTGCCCAGGTCTTTCCTCTCGATGTGACCACACCGTGTGAATCCTGTGCCAGGAATTACAGAGAGCTGGCGACTCGTCTCACCCTAAGTGCAAGTTTAGCTGAGGGTGGATTCAGACCACTGACCATATGATCAATGCGCAAGAATCTTACCACTGAGCTATCCTGACACCTAAAGTCAACGACCAATTGACTTCTTTTTTTCTAGCGATTAGCATCAATCAAGATCTGTGTCCGCTTTTCTCTATGTTTTGATCTGTGTAGCACTGGCATAGATATTTGCATTGTCATCAATTCCTTCTACAGCTGAAACTGACATCATCTCAAAAAAGAAGACTGCAAGTAACACAGAATATGGTCGATCGCCTTATCATGGTATGCTGTTCTTTTTGCATAGTTTTAATCACCTTAAGCTATCTATCTATCGATCTATCTATCTATCTATCTATCTATCTATCTATCTATCTATCTATCGACCTATCGATCTATCTATCTATATATCTATCTATCTATCTACCTATCGATCTATCTATCTATCTATCTATCTATCTATCTATCTATCTATCTACCTTTTAAATAGTTGAGAGGTGGGTTTTGTGAGACCCTCTGTTTAGGACTCCAATTAGGGATAAAAATATAGAAGTTGCAACATGCAACTGATTGAGAAAAAAGATCATGGAATTGCTTGCTTCTAAGACATCTCGGTATCCTAAGATGTTTTACATTGGCTCCAGCTTAAAATGTATGCAAAATCTTGCTGCATTTTGATTGAATTGTGATACTGTTGTTTCTTTCTTGTGACTGCCTTCTTTTTTCTTTTCTTTTAGGATGAAGTAGCAACTTTTATCGCTGATGTCGTAGCTAGGAGCGACAAAACCAAAGAATCAAACAGACCAGATACCCCTACGTCATCAAGCCAATCATTTCGAGCTACTGACAAAAAGAGAAAGATGAAAAGACTCGAGATGGAGAAGTCACTTGTTGATAAAAAGAAGCCAAGACTTTCTCCAGCACAACAGCAGCAAAAGTTACAAAATAAAGCAAAGCCAAAGGGCGTTTCAGCCCCCGAGGTACCTGCAGACGGGGGTAATAGTGTAATGGCTCCAAATGAGCTGACAAAGGCTGCATCGCAAAACCTTGCATCAGGTCACTCCACGTTGCCAAGCCATAAAGCTAGCAGCTCGGATTTTAAAGGACAAGTTTTAAAAAATGGTGCGTCGAACGCGCAAGCTTCAAAGCTGACCGTAAAGGGCCCGCATTTGAAATATGGAGAGAAAAACATGAAGAAACCAAAGTTCCTGAAAAAGCCACAGCCCATGTCAAGGTCATTATCCACCCCACCGCAGCAGGGGGGAATCTCACAATCAGATATTCTTGCCATGCAACGATTCCCTTCCACATCATCTGTTTTGCTCGCAAATTCAGGTGCACACCTGCGATTTCATGATGGCAGGATTTTGCGAGTGTCCAACGCAGACGCATCCAAATTTCAACAAAGCAACTCATACCAGCTGTCTCAGGCAGCCTTAAAAGGCCAAGCAAGCATTGGTAATAAAGCTGCTATACCTGGACCGATGTCTGCTGACGTAAAATCCGTTTTCACAAGTGCCAGTAAGACGAAGGCATTCCCAGGGTTCACGAATTCAAGCAAGACTCAACCCGCATGTGTGGAAACAACTGCCGATGCCCGGAATGCAACCAGCAAAGGGGAAAGTGCAAATGCAAGTGCAGGTGCAGCCTTGTTATCTGGAACAACCTTGTCTCCGGCGAAAGCGTGTCACAGTCCAGTCTCGCGTGCGATTTCCGCGCCAGCTCCGTCGATTTCAACGCAGCTTTCTCCAAACGATTTAAAGTATCTGACTGATTTATTCAGCAAAGGTCAAGCGAATAGCAATGTTGAGCCCATGCACAGCAATCACGATGCAGCTGGTAGTAATAAGCAGGCAGAGTCCCCGCGGCTCGTCCCCGACAGCCCCATCTCCGCTAAGATTGGTATAGGAACCCTGACGAATCTTCCCAATGCTGATGGGTCTCCTCCCGGGTCAGGTACGCGTCTCTCGCCTGGCTTTTCATTGAAACCATCTCCGCAGAAAGACATTCAAAGTGCAGAAAGCCGAAACGTTAAAAGTGATAGTGAGGTGCCACAACCAGCCAGTATTGTCTCTACGCCGGCGTTGCCCCAAAGTAGCGCATTCATACGCAAAGAGATAAGTAAGGGGCCTAGATCCACGCCCGTCACGATTACTATTCCAACGTACAATACAAAGAGCCAAGTAAATGCTTCTCTTAAAGTCAGTTCCGTTCGGGGAAGTGGCAACGCCGCAGTCTCCACTCCTCCGTTTATGTCCCATCCAAGTGCGAAAATCTCTCAAAGTAAATCTGCCGTCGAGTTATCGCAATCGGTGCCAAAATCTCTCGTTCCCTCCTTGCCATCCGCCGTCTCTACTGGTCGACTCTCAGTGGCGTCGTCAGCAGCCAATCCCGCCACGCTAACTGTGACAAGCAGACAGATCCAAGGTTCTTCTCATCGCGGCTTGAGAAGTCCCCAGACTATTACACTTCATATACCAAATTCTGCAATGCTGAAAGACCATAAAAGCTTAAAAAGCAGTGGCTCAGAGATAAAGTTGATTGGTTTTCTGAACCAGAAAGGGAACAGTCCAATGTCATCTCCCATTCATTTTTCTGTGCAAAGCAAGAGTAACCCAGGCTCACCAAAGCCTCAAAGCCCTTCAGTTTTCTTGACATCTAAATCCGACCCACCCTCGCCCAATCCAATCAAGATTATTGGTACAGATAAAGATGCAGAGGCTCCAACCACCACGAGTCTCAAACAGCCAGCTGTGTCCCATGCATCTGTCCCTGTTCCCGTTTCCACACCAAAGCAAGCGACAACATCGTCGGCAAAGAACGGCAGTGCCTCGTCCAAGATTTACAAGCCTACTTCGATCCAATCAGCTTTGATAAAATCTCTGACAGCCGTTTCTTTTTCAGCAAAGCAGAAGGAATCGATTGCGCATCTACTAAAAAGTCAGCATATTGTTCAAGGGCAAGACTTGAAGTTACCGGCGCAAGATGCCAGTGCGAAAGAAGCCGTCGACGCACAACCCGTTACCACATCTCCCGGCACTTGCGCCAATTCGCAAACCGTCACTCCTAATGCAGCAGTAATTGCGAATGCGGCCAAGACGAATGCTAGCAGCGGCACGAAATTGCCTCCAGCAGATGTTATTGCAAGCAGCATAGTCGATTCCAAAGTCGTTGCTTCTATGACACTTGACAAAGATTCGCTCGCGGCTCAAACGCAAAGTAGCAATAACGGGGCTTCGACATGCGTTAACGTTCGTGGTTCGATAAGTTTTGTTAGCGACAATTCAGTGACAACGGTCGTGAACAACAGCAGTGATTGTCAGGGTGGATTAAACGGTCACGGTGGACCGCACGGAAAAACCCATGATACGGGGATTTCCTCTGAAAATGCGCCACTGCGATGCAGCGATTCGGCAGGCTCTGTGCAAGCGAGGCAAGACGGAAGAGAGATGAAATTTGCTGAGGCAAAAGAACAAAGCCCGTGTGTGAAAAGCAATACGGGTACTGCCCTAAGCAGTGGGAATTCTGTGAGTAAACCAGAAGATATGGACCATAAGTCTAGATCGTCAGAAAATGATGATTTGGTAAGCGGCAGTATGAACTCTGGCCAGTTTATGAGACAGAAAAGGCAGAGAGATGCCGGTTGCTTGGACAAGGAAAGTGCCTCTGGCGGAGATATGGAGGCCACGCCCAATAAGCGTTTTACACGGCGAGCATTGTCTGCTGGTGATGGAAAGGGGGATCTATCCAGCGTGCAAAAGACTGAGGAGTGACTTGGAATTCTTCCACAACTCGTTTGCTCTTTTGAAATAAAAGTTGCCTGTAACATAAATTAAGTGCTGTATTTGCATTGTTTCTTATCCTATTGAATAACAGTCTTAAATTTGACTTTGAAATTGATCTGAATTCTTATCTTCGTAGAGTCCTTGCTGAAGTACTACCCGGTCATTTGTTTTAGACTAGTAGCAGTTTTTCTAAATTGAGGCAAAAGACGGTTGCAGTTTTCTTTCTTCCGCTGACGATTTACGCACGCTACACTGAATGACTATTGCTAAAACGCTAGGATCATGCTTTTTCTTTCCTCAGATGGGGTGATTGAAGCATCTTTCTCATCGGTATCCGTTCAAGAAGCCACGAAAAACAATTATGGCCCTGATATGCTCAGCCTTTTCTTTATAAATTTCTATCTGTGAATCCTCAAGAAGTGCTTGTAACTTGTAAAACTCTTCAAATTTCAAATTTAGAAAAAAATAGGATTTGTCTGAATTTACAGCCTTTGTCAACGAAACACGGTTTTATGGTGTGCCTCTGCTCTCCATTCTTTTAAAACAAATCGAGATTAAGTCCATAGTTGTGAAATTAGATGTCGAAATTTCAGTACAAACCAAACTGCCTGTAAGCATTAGTGTTTCCATTAGCAATTTTTCATGGCAAACTCACCACCTTACAAGATTTTGAAACCACATTCATTCATTATTTAATGCATTTGTGATTTTTTGACTAATTTACTATTACTAGACCTCCTTGGCTTTTGAATTAACCTTACTGATTGAATATTTGTCTCTATAATCATGCCTTGGTCAGTTTGGTAATACATTTCGTAGAAGAGTGTGAGAAGATTTGACTGAAGGTGCAGAATTTGTTGGAAACAATTCAGGTGATATTCAATGCGTCTTCTTACCACCAATGCTCTAAACTGTTTTAGCATTTCCTTCATTACAGTCTACATGAATTGCAAAGCAGACAGCGAATCTGTAAATGGGAATGAACGGGGCTTTCCATTGTTTACGAAAGTGTCAGAAATGAGGGAAAGAGTGTGGTTTACGGTGAAGCACGGCAGCCATTTTGAACCGTTCATGGAGATTATTGCTATGGTTACCTATTATCGTGTTAGCTGCTCATTTTGTTCCGCGTGGAAGTTTCAAAATGTCACCCCTCTGAATCCCTGAGAAGTTGAGAGCCAACGCGAATAGATGGGTTCGGTTACTCTTGAGTATGAAAACCAGCAGCCCTTGTCTTTAGAAGGAAGACTGTCACGAGAGGATGTACCGAGCACAACGAGACAAGAATCACAAGGTGATGTAATCGATTCTCGACTGAGCTGGAGGCCAGTCTCGTCAAATACGCCATCCAGAAAAGATGTCAACACTGGTGTTTCAGAAGGCGAAATTTATGAAGCTCAGTTGGTAAAATTTCTAACGGAACGAATAAGTTCGGGAGATACAGATGCAAAATTTGAACTTGGACAATTTTATTTCGAGAAGCGGGATTTCGACCAGGCCAGGACACTGTTTGAAGAAATCGAAAGTGATGATTTGCAAGCACAGTATCAACTTGCGGTGATGTACTACGACGGGCTTGGTATCAACGCAGATCATGTAATTATTCAGTTTCTAAACTGATCCTTTTTATCAACTGTACTCTAATGAGGACGATTAATTAGGAACTTAAGAAATAATTACTATTAATGCGAGTGGAGAATTATTGATATTTGTGACAACTTTAACCAGTTAAGCAGAATAGCAAGGATAAAGGTAGGGTATCTAATGGAATGGGAAGACTCTCCAAATACTCGGTAAATCCAGAGCCATGCTCATATTACCGGACTTCTTTGATATATATTTACCTTGTGTAAGTATTATATGACTGTAGAAAAATCCTGTTTAGATATTCTTTTTTTTAAACTTCACTTTGGTAAATAAGTTGAACATACAAATGCAAATCTCTCTAATAATACGTAATTTGTGTTCGGCTGACCCAATTACAGGTATTTCTAGTTTGAAAAAAGGAATTGATAAGTAAATGATAAAAAAAACAAAAAAACAATAATACTTTGATAAGAAGCATTAAAGGTTGAAAGAAGGCTGTTAGTAGGATAGAAGGTATGGGTTTGTCCCAGGTTTGTTGTGCATGCAGATTGTTAATAATAATAATAATAATATGCCTGGTTGTTGATACAGCCCTTCACTCAATGGTAAGTAGATCTATCCTCATGGAATATTTTTTGAATGGCAAGATTAAGGCCCAACTCAAATACATTGAAATGATAGGAGTTGATCACAGAATGATCATCATTTCATTTATGATGAAGAAATCAGATGTCATGGCTGGAAATTGTAGACAAACGCAGAAAATGTGAAATATTTTTCTAAATTGAAGGAAATTGAGAACACTGTTTACAAAAATTTTAGGTGGGATTATGCCTCTTGATTTCAGAAGAACGTCTTGCATCTTTTAGAGGAAAGCAGTAAACATAATGGAGTCAATTACTAGATGTAAGGACAAAAAATGGGACCACATTGTCCCTTGTGCTCAGTACCATTTGGGCCGGGCTTACTATGAGGGTTTTGGAGTGCAGCAGTCTGATGCAGAAGCTGAAAATCTATGGATACTTGCTGCAAGAGATGGAAACCGAGATGGATCAATTAAAGCACAAACAATGCTAGGGATGTTCTATTCAAGGCCTGGTGAAGAGACATATGATATTCGCAAAGTAAGGTTTTCAGCCATTAAAGCTAGTGTAGGGCATTTCTTTTCTAATTGCTCAAAAAGAGACAAAGTGGAGTTTTTACCAGATGTCTAAGCTAGCCAAAGAGGTTTGTTTGAGAAGCATCAGAGATTTTGGAGGCAAAGAGTATTGAAAATCAAATCCATCCCCTGAAGTTGATGGTCTGGGGTTTCATTGCCACTTTTTCTATGCCTGGGACAAACTCAATACGTCACTGCTTGTGACTTTCTAAGAGTGGCCTGCTTGTTCTGCCATCTACCAACTGTAATATCTTGTTTAGAGAAATCATATGGTATGCGAATCTTTTAATTTTTTGCCTATCCTTATTACTCTATTTTCAAGTTTTTTTTCATACTTTCTGTTGATCATTTATCAGGCTCATTTTTGGCACCAAGAAGCAACAGGAAATGGATCACTTGAATCGCAAGGTACATCAGAGAATGATACAACATGATAACATCACATAACGTAACATGCTATAATGTGACATGATTTGATACTTCTAACATGACCTAATATTATATTACATTATATCTTTCACATCATATACAGTACAATGTAGCCTAATGTGATAATGATTATAGTAATAATAGTAATATAAAATTTTTATAGAGGGTAAGCCTATCTAAAAATATGACACAACAAAATGTGATTAGATATGATGTGGCATGGTATGATAAATTATGATATGATACAATATAACAGAGTATGATCTCATATAATGTTGTATAATATGGTGTGATATGATATGATAAGATTTGATATCATATCATAAAATGCAATCTAATTTCAGTTGATATAATGGGATTCTATGAAATATGTAATATGATAAAATATGAGCTAATATGATGCAATGTATTTCATATATTGTATTATAATTTGGTATGATATGATATGATATCATGTAGCATGATATTGTATAATGCAATATGATATGATATAATATGATTTTATGTGATGTGATTTGATGTAATATCATAAAGTATGATACAATATAGTTGGTATGATATGGTGTATTATGATATGATATGATATGATATGATATGATATGATATGATATGATATGATATGATATGATATGATATGATATGATATGATATGATGTGATATAACAAATCATATTATCTTTCAGTTGCATTAGGAATACTATATTTGCATGGACTGGGAGTAAACCAAGATACAAGATCTTCATTTCAATGTTTGAAAAGTGCAGCAGAAAAAGGGAGCGTCTATGCAATCGGGCAGATGGCGTTTTTTTATTATAGACTGAAATTGTTCAATAATGCAGTCGATTTTGCTCAAAGGTGAGTAAGCATTGATTTCAAAGCCACTTCTCTCATTCGTTCCCGTTCGGAAAGTTTAATAGATTTTCACAATTTTGAGCGTCCCTTTGTAATCTCATTACTCCCTCAAGAGACATGACTGCGACGGGGACAATTGGGAAGAATCTAAGTCAAATTGGAAGCTCCCATGAGATGTTTTTTTACAAAGACGTTTTAAACCGAAAATCTAAGTCGGATTGGAAGCTCCCGTGAGATATTTTTTTGCAAAGGTGTTTTAAACCGAAAATCTAAGTCGGATTGGAAGCTCCCGTGAGATATTTTTTTGCAAAGGTGTTTTAAACCGAAAATCTAAGTCGGGTTGGAAGCTCCCATGAGATATTTTTTTTGCAAAGGTGTTTTAAACCGAAAATCTAAGTCGGGTTGGAAGCTCCCGTGAGATATTTTTTTTACAAAGGTGTTTTAAACCTGAGTTAGCTGGACCTTGTACGCTACAAATATTATCGTTGCTTATCACTGCGTTAGGAAGAAACAGCGGGAATAAATGAGTCAAACTAGACGTGATTTGGACAAGTTGTTTGAACAGACACCTTTGCTCCTTCTTCTTGCAAATCCAGGTAGCAATGGAAATGGAAATTTATCACTCCACGCCTCTAGTAGCTCGAAATTTTCTTGCTGTTCAAAAGGTAGTAAAAGTGTTTGGGGATTCTTGTGTATAGATTACTGACCTGCATCAAACCAAAATATTCATATTTTGTTTAAATGGGTGATCTATCAAGCTCAATTGATGTCTGACAGTAATTTGCAGTGAATTAGGCTGATTTGGTTTTTAGAAATTTTTTCATCCGTAAGAGATGGTTTATCCCAAAGTATACTCAAGTTGTAAGAAAAGGTCTACCAATGCGGGAAAATCAGCCCAAGACCTTGGCAATTAACCATTTATTATGTCTATCAACAACAGATGTACCGTGCTATTTCCCTTCCTTCAGCCTGGAGAACTTGCTCGAGGTCTCCAGCTTGCACTCCGGTTTGGCCACTGATCTAATGTTGGCCCTGCGTTGTTCACTCAACAGTAATTGGGTAAGTTGCATAATCTAGGGGAGGTAAGGGCGACCAGGAAGCAAAATGGCAAGCCAGCTCACATGTCGTGCAGTCTTGATAAGTCGGCACTTAAGGGTCTTTGCTTAGCGTCTCTAACTCATTAAGGCACTTTGATGTCATCACCATCTTTTTGCGTACCCATCATTGGACAGTATCCTAGCAGTATCCATATCTCTCCAGTTTCGGATGGCGGATGAATCGTAAGGAGTTCACTCGCCCTTGAAATGGTCTTGCTTTTATTCATGCAGAGTGTCCACGCACCCTCCCCACGTGTGTATGCAAATATGTATAATGGGGGGGGGGGGAAGGGGGGAAGGGGGGATTATTCACGGGCAATCTGACCATAGAAAAAGTGATATTGAATGCCACGCTTCATATAGCTGGCTTAACTCATTGGCTTAACTCTTTCACACCCTTTCCAAGTTTCACTGCCTAATCGACGAACTCTGTCCCACAAATCATCATTCTTCCCTAGAACATGCAACTTATGGAAAGTCTTGCCTTCTTCTTGCTTTCCTGAGTCCTACAACTTGCCATCTTTCAAATCTAATGTAAATAAACTTGATCTGATCTCTCTCTCCTCTTAGCCGTTCGCTTTCTTCTTCCTTCCTTTGTTGAGGCTTTGTATAGGCCACCATGGCCTTTCCCCAACATAACTCAATAGAAGAAATATATATATATATATATATATATAAATATATATATATATATATATATATATATATAAATATATATATATATAGCATGTAAAGCGGTTGGATTGTATCTCTCTGGTCTATAGGGTCTTCTTCCTTCGGCACTCTCCCGACTAGGGTCGTCACAGCGGGTTAGGCTACTTATTCTGCAATCGATATCTTCCTCCTCCGCTCCTGTCTCAGCCATGTCATCTTTATTGCGTCAAAGTAACCCCTTTCAGGACTATCTGCCGCCACCTTTGGCGCCCTCTCAGCACTAGCGTCTTTTTCCTACTTAGGATACCTCTCTCCTTCTGACGTATCCATACCCCGCTATCCTTGCTTCTCCCAGCTTGTCTCTGAGCCTCCTCCTTACCTTTGCCGTGTTTCTTATGCCCTCGTCGCGGGTTCACTCCATCCTCGGGACGTCTTCGACACACTTATTAGCTAAAATGACACGAAGAGTGAATTAGGCCAGCCTCCATTGAAATACATCTTTCCTTTGCAGAGTGATTTGGATAACTGATCCAGGGAGAGTTGCAGATGAGACCGGCTTTCTTGTTCACTATGTTAAGAAAGGTATCGCACTGTGCTGCTTCATCTATGGCAGATGCCTGTACAAAGGTTTTGGCGTAAAAAGGAATAAAGACATGGCTGTACAGTACTACTCCAAGGTATGATTGATTCTTTAGTTCGATCTTAATTTTGTTGGATTTCGATCGACCGTAGCTTTATCCATGTCAACAGAATGGGCCGATTGAAATTTATCAGATTCAACATGCAACTTGCAACTTTGCCTGACCTGAGCGAATGTCACTGATATGACTTGAATTGATTTCGTTGGACCTGGAGGAAAGTATGGGTATCCCTCCGTAGAAACTCAGTTTTTCATAACAAACTTTGCAGGATATCTTTGTACACGAGCTTCTTGACTTTTCGTCCCATTTCTATACAAGTAGGTTCTTGGTGAATCCTTTAACATCAAAGCATAATGTCCCAATTTTGCTCACCCCTAACCATTAAGATGAAAAGCTTCATAACAAAACAGCAAAGTTTCTTACCCTTTTTGACCCATACGAAGCCTTGTACCAAGGTCTGATAAGTTGTGGGGATATGACTGTACAGTTGTTTATGGAAGGCTTCTTATGGGGAATCAGGTGTACGTCCATTTCAATCGTCTGTCGATATTCCGACTCGTCGAAAGTGTCAATGACGCGGAGCCAGAGAATGAGAGAGATGTGGCGTTGCTTTGAGCTGCCTCCATGGGCTGATTTATTGATTTATTGGACACTGTTGCAGTGCACGCATCAGATACGCGGCTGTAGACATAAGCGGGGGTGGGCAAACTCGAGAAAGAACCACACCTTGGGGAGGGTAGGTTTCTAAATCAAAACCTAAGCTAAGTTGAACAATGTGTTTTCATCTTTGTCTAAGATAACTCATTCTCTTACCGATCAATTGTAACTGTAGCCAGAAGGGGTAATCTGTATTCGAAATGTTCATTTGGGGGGGGGGGGGGCACAGCCCTGGCATTATTATGTACTCAAATCGAAATTCGTGGGAGAAGGTCTTCAGTGAAAATGAGTAGGAGAGAACGAACTGTATGCACGAAGCGCCGTGAAGGACTCTAATTTGGGTGATGGTGTAGAAGATGCGATAGGCAATAAAAATATTAATGATGGGTTAAAACAGGTCTATGGTAAACATTGAACCACTACACACCTAATCTGACCTTTTATAACCTGATGCGATTTAAACTGACGTCAGCATGGTTTGACCTGATCTCCGACCTGACCTGATCTCCGACCTGACCTGACCTCCGACCTGACCTGACCTGGCCCGACTTGACGTCACCCAGCTTGATCTCACCTGACGTTACCAAGATTTACCTCGTTTAACTGGATTAAGTTGACATGAGTAAACTTGGTCTTACCAGTCCTGATGCGGCTTAATCTGAATTATCTGCACACGACTTGTGTTGACCTTATGACCCAACCTTTTGACCCCTATGCGACCCATACGACCTATAATCATAGCTTCTTGCCTCTACTGATTGGGGTACTGCAAAGGAGAGTAAGCATAAATCAGCCTTCAGTCAAAGTAATCAAGCTACATTCATATCTATACACATCTCTTTTCAAATGTTATTCAACAGAAACTTAGACTTTCTTTTTGACAGGAATTTCATTTTCTTTAGCATTTTTTCATAGGAAGTACAGGCTACTCAATTGACTACTTTATAATGCATTCATATGAAGCTATGTGCAATTTATTACGTTAACTTAGCTGCAAAATTTCTACTCAATGTAAGCAAGGGTCGATCGCCATTCTTCAGTGCAGATAACGCATTTAGTTGAGTAATTCTCACACGGTTTCTGTTCTGTGTAATGATGTGAAGGAGAGATGCATTTACTGGAGAATGTAATCAAATTCTTCTCGTAGCTGTGTCGTTTTGTTTATATGCAACTATTGACACAGTCTTGGTTAAATGCCAAAAAAACAACGACGTCATGATATATTTCCAGTTACGAATTGCGTCTTGGTGGTGCTATTCATGCTCGAGATTGTGCATCACTGAGCTTCCAATCTACGATTCCCCCTTTCCGTTTGACTAAAAATTTGAGCATCTAGCAATTCGAGTCTGTTTTCAAATTATTATCCCGACTATCTATTTCGTCATAGGCTGCCGAAAATGACATAGAGATTGCCGACCACTTACAGGATCTCATGATTAAAGGTTATATATAGTAAAAACTTTTTGAAGTCAATCAATCCGTGGCTATTATTAAGGTGAGCTTGGTAGGCTGCCAATTGTTAACTTAAATCATGCATTTCTGGATTCATTCATAAAGCTATTTGTACTTGTAATGTCCCATAACAATGCGTGTAAAAAATAAAATATTTTGTATCCTTTCTTGTGGTAAATAGTTTACGTCGATTTCTTGCCACGAATTCTGCACAGAGAATTTGACGAGACTCTGAATCTTTGGTGTGCCCAGTAGCGTATAGTGGTCTGAATATCATGTTGGCAGAATTTTTCAGTAGTTCACTAGGCCAGCTAGTGTTCTACGAAGCAAGATGGTGCACCAAAGCACTGGTTCATTAGCAAAACAAGAGATCATCATGCGAATCAGACCTCGTATTCATGTACGCAAATATCAAGGCCTCGTTTCTGCTGTTCTAGTGACGTGCTAGAGCACTTAGGAGACTGACTGCCCCAAAAGATGTTGGCCATTGCACCTTTCGGCCTAAGTAATCAAGGGATAGCTGGTTTTGCTTTCTCTAAGAAATGGAAAAATTAATGCGTGCGATGGCACGATCCTTTCGTATCAGATGCACCACAAATGTATCGCTCCTCTTGCTAAGCTGTTTCGTACACGGTCACCTAGTGGAAGCTCAAGAGAGGGAGTAGTGCGTGATTGATCCGAGAATACATGGTGCAGAATTCAGTAGGCACTTTTAAACGTCTGAGGCTACTGACACGTACGGGTTCGAAAGACCATCCGAAGAAGGCTTCTGTACAGTGACAGTAGGACAGCTTGCTAACCACCTATGCAGGTTCTTCTGCTTGGACGCATTACGCTTGAAAAAGGCGGGTTGGGGATATATTCAGATAGCCACGCAGTCGCTTCCTGCAAAGCTAGTGAAAATGTTTCCGAAGAAACTTCCCGTCGAGCCCATCATTAAAAGGACATCTGTCCTATAATGGGCATCCCCTTAATTGCCTGTTTCCAGCATCATTCAAATGAACTGTGCTGCACATATTCCTACATTTAACGACTTCGAAGAAATTGCCAATCAACCTGCTTTTTCCACACATCTTCGCAACAGTCAAATGAACAACTCGCAGTCATTTTTCTTGAAGCATGCCTGGAGATGAAGCTGCTGCGTCTATCGTAAATACCTTGAGAATCGGAAATGGCCAGCTATTAGCGGAGAGAGGCGATGTCAAGAGAGGTTGATTGAAGTTCTGAAAGCTTAAAGGTCTTAAGAATTAGAGAAGACAGATCTAGGAGGCTGTTCCAATACCTGGCAGAAGAGCCGAAATGTTTTGATTCTTTTCCATCAAAGCCTCACTCCCATGGGCAGGAACTAGCCTCCTTTGACTGATCGATTTTCCCTTAGCCCTCTCGTAGTGCCGTCTCAATACTCTGGATACTCTCGCTAGCTTCCCCATTCTGATTTAACGGCCATCGGAACTTTCAAAAACTGGATGCAGCTTTCTCCAAGCTTTGTCTTTGATGCCCGTTTGCGGCTTCCGTTTCTTCGTATAGCAACGTACCAGCCTTTTGCTCCGGTCTTCGGATACTCGTTTGATTTCAAGGTGTGATAATAGTTCTCGAGAACCTCCTCATGAAACACCGTCTCTCTCGTAGGATACCGCTATAAAAAGACAACATAGTCAGTCGGCAGTGTTTCTAATACGTGTAGAAATGTAGGTGGAATTTTTGCATCTCATGGGGATTCAATGAATGAACTATAACGAGACTGTGAACTAATTGAATTGAAAGGACCAAAAGGAGGCCACTCCAAGAGAAGATGTAAATAGACGCTGCAAATAAAAGACAGCCAAAAATACTAAACATGATTTAAATCGCCAATCATTCATCTTCTAATAAAATCTACCTCAACTACGCTACGCCAGTAAAAAGAGCACTATTTCATGTATAGTTTCTTATCCCCTGTGTTCACCTCGGTACTAAGTTTGTTTAAGCATCCATTGAAACGAGTTTTCTAATAAACTATTGTATTTTACCGACTTTTGTCCCATGGGCTTCGTGGCGTAGTGGTTAAGCATGCGGAATCACAACACAGGGGTTGTCAATTCGATTCCTTCATGTGTCACTTTTAAAACGCCATTGGCGAGGAAGGCAACGGGAAACCACCTCATGAGTTCCACTTCCCTAGAAAAACTCAGAGCCCTGTCTCTGGTTCTGCTACGCTCGAAATCGAGTATGCAACGCAGTCCCATGTGTACATGTTTTCAACCCTTTATCTGTTTCCCATCCAATCAATCTTGTTTCGTGTGATGAATTCAAAAATTCTTCTCTTCACATCTATCTTCCTTATTTTGTTTGGCTTTTCTTTATCTTTCTCAAGTTAAGAATGCTATCATTGCTTTTGTATTTTAGATTCACACATCAATCGATTATGTTCTAGTCTTGCCATTTGGCCATAATACCTGATTCGGTATTGACATCAAACCCTTTATATTTCCTGCTAAAAGTTGACAATAAACTTTAACAATAATGGATACAAATGAAGATTCTTAAGGAATTGTGCCCAGAAAATCTTAAGGAAAGGTTTACGAGGAGAACTCAGACGTGAAAATACGAAACTCATAGAATGGACGATCTCCAAATGCCTAAACCACGGTTGAATATCATAAAAAAAACAGTTCTGCGTACGTTGGTGCAAAGGTCTTCAATGATATCCCAAACGATATAAGAAATACGGAATCTGTTTGCCTTTCATGCACAACATGAAAACCTATCCCTTCGGCCAGAAAAGTAAATCAATATAGAAATAAGCTATCCCCAAACATGACCTACTGGTAGAGTAGTTTCAATTTTTTTTGTTTTTTTGTATGTAAATACCTTTATTTATGTAAATGCGCTTTTTTATGTTAGTGAGTTGTGTTGAAGAAAAGCCATGGTGGCCTATACAAAGCCCCAATAAAGGAAGAAGGAAGAAAGCGAAAGACTAAGGGGAGGGAGAGGGAGATCAGATCAAGTTCATTGACGTTGGATTTGAAAGATGGCAAGTTGTAAGATGAAGGAAAGCAAGAGGAAGGCAAGCGTTCCATGAATTGCATGTTCGTTGGATGAATGATGATTTGTGGGATAAAGGTCATGGATTAGGCAGTGAAGCTTGGATAGGGTACGAATGAGTTGAGCTTCTGGTGGTCCTGACACGCCTCAGAGGAACTGGAATAATGTCCTGATCTCCTTTTTATTTATGTAAATGATTTCATTTCTGAAGGAGTACCACGATGATATGAAAATGAAATTAAATGAAACATGACAAGTGGTATTCGGTGCAAACGGTATTGCCACAGCTCTCGATTTCCAATCTACAGCAGTTGTGGCATCTTTCAGTTAGACCAGACGATTTCCATGGCCATCAAAGCAACACTGACTTGGCATCTATGTTGATATCTTAATCAAAGTCTCACCTTGCTTATGAGTTTTCCCCTTGAATTTATGGCTATGTATCTACCAGACTTGATCCCTTTGATTCGCACAATGGTTGGCGACAAAATTTGAACTTGCAGTATGGCTGAAAAAAATACAAAAAATTGAAATCATCATGCTTAATCATCATCAGCTGGATCACCATAAGCAATTGATGTTTGCCTTATGTTCCCCTCTTTTTAAGAAATCTGCCATTGTGGAAAAATCTAAATTTTCGCATAATTGAAGCCAAATAAACCCTTCACATACATAATAATTATACAATGATAATGATTATAACATTATATAATGATCATATCCACTAAAGGTTTGGCTCTTCAACCTTTAAAAAAGACAAAAAGAAAAATTAGATTTTAGCCTATTTTACAATATCAAAAACGGTTACCTAGTTAATAGTAACAATTTTTCTATCTAAAGTTAAAGGAAAAGAAAAAGGGAAAAAATGCTTAAAAGTTTTCATTTCAATGAGCTCTTTGCTGTTTCCGTTAAGAATCATATTCTACTGTGGTGCGAAATGTCATAGGATTCTGAACATTTCACTTCGTTTGTCGCAGTGGTTGTTGCTACAAGAAGGCTTGTAGTGACTCAGCTTTCTTGCCCTCATATTTTCTATCTACACAGTCATTGCCATTTTGCTTACCTGCGCAACTCTATTCATTCAATCCATCGTTATTTCCCGTCTTACTTTTCATCAACTCATTACCTATTCATCTACTTGCATCATTACCAACCTCCCTTCCTCTCCTATTCAAAATCGATGAATACGGTAATTTTAGCTCTTCGTTATTTGTCTATATAAACATGTATTTATGCAAGTCTGTTAGTTAGTCAGTCATTCAAACACAACAGCGTTAATCGTCGTCTCTCTGACTGCGTGTTCTCTGCACGTTAAATAAGACTACGAGGAAAGAATCTTCCAATGTGGGTTGAATCGAACAGCAGCTTTTTAGGACCAGTTTCGTGCGCACATCTTGAAACTGATGATTCCTAAAGGCTAGTCCTTCTGCAACCATGAATGTCAGCTGAGTAACTAAGAACCACGAACCAAAACCTTGCAATTAGGTATCCGGTCAGAGTATGAAACATTCTAAGAAAGATACAATACTAAGCAAGAATTGCTTTTTCTTTCTTTGTATATCTTAAATGGATACTTCTTCTTCTGTCGTGTCACTAAACAGCACTCTTCCACACCATCACACAATCATTCGCTGCTGTTGAGGTACATGCAAAGTGAATCATCCATTGTGCATTGCTGCTGCAATTGTTGACGACTTTGCAACATATAATCCCTCGACGTTGGCTGAAATGATTGTCACCGCCGGTGAAGGGTTCTGACAATTGCTTGACATGGAAGTGACATTTTGTGTATTGAAAGAATCAGCTTGCTTCATTGTGGTGAATCAGATATCTGCTTAACAGGGTCGCGACGAGAATGCTTCTTTCTTGACCCCAATGGACACTGAGAAGCTTTTTGCTTATCAAGTAGTGTCCAGGTCCTTCCTCTCGATGTAACAACACCTAGTGATTTCTACTCGTTTTGTAGTAAGTCATGTTGGGGAAAGGCCATGGTGGCCTATACAATGCCTCAACAAAGGAAGGAAGAAGAAATCGAAAGGCTAAGAGGAGAGAGAGATCAGATAAAAATTTTTGATCTTAGATTTGAAAGATGACAAGTTGTTGGATTGAGGGAAGCAAGAAGAAGGCAAGACGTTCCATGAATTGCACGTTCTAGGGATGAATTATGTTCCTGGAAATAAAGAGAGATGGTGACTCTCCTCGCTCCAAGTGAAAGTCTAGCTCAGGGGTACTCGAACCACTCACAATAGGATCAACGCGCAAGAATCTTACCATGGAGCTAGCCTGATGCCTCAAAAGCTGGTTATCTTATCATTACATCGTTCAAGCGAAAGCCTGTTGCATTCATACGCGCAGTTTTTGATGGTGCCACCATTTGTGCCAGCTATCAATGTTTCCTGTTTGCGCTGTCGATTCTAATATTGATGCTCCAGTCCATTTGCTGGTGCTGTTATCCCAAAAAAATTCCCATGTCTACCTCAGTTCCTGCTAACTGGTACTCTTTCATTCACAGTAAGGTTTGGAAGTAGAAGAGTGTCGTCGCCCAGGCAACGTGGGTAAGTCATTTAAAATTTTCTGCGCTGTTATAATCAAAAGAAGAACTTAAATGTTTCCCACTTTGCATGAGCCAATTTCACCCGATTTCTGCAACAATAATCACGTCGGGAGCCGCATGACACGCAACAGTCATCTCACTCACAACCGAACAACTAACTGAAAACAGAAGCTTAAACATGAATGTCATAACTCTAACGCTGCACTGCATGAACCGCTATAGAAGCATGCACAACCCATTCCTTCCTGCAATGCAGCACAGATGTTCAGTCTTAAAAATCCGCTTCCCCATCGTGATTTCATAGACGACCGAAGAACAGGTTCTCGAAGTCACTGTTGTCTTGATTGCTTTTTTTGCTTACTTCCCACCCGTCGAGTTTGCGAACTGTGGCATGTGGCAAAACTGGCTGCACCGTTAATATACAGGCTAGCCTTGCTCAGACCGGAAATCCTTCCGGGGCGATCGTACAACATGCCCACTGAAAAGATTATGCCAAGTGGAGACTTGAAACAGTTCTCTATAAACAGATTCACCGTCTGTGGGTAGCCCTGACGTGTCTTGGCTACATAAAATCAGCTGGGAAGTGGTGAATGGCGAGTTTTTTCGGCATGAGACCTCAGAGATCGCGTGCCTCTTATGGAACGTCTTGCCTTCTTCTTGCTTTCCTGAGTCCTACAACTTGCCACCTTTCAAATCTAAGATCAATAAACTTGATCTTATCTCTCTATCCTCTTAGCTTCCACTTTCCTAATCCACGAACTCTATCTCACAAATCAGCATTCATCCCAAGAACATGCAATTTATGGAACGTCTTGCCTTCTTCTTGCTTTCCTGAGTCCTACAACTTGCCACCTTTCAAATCTAATGTAAATAAACTTGATCTTATCTCTCTATCCTCTTAGCTGCTCGCTTTCTTCTTTCTTCCTTTGTTGGGGCTTTGTATAGGCCACCATGGACTTTCCTCAACATAACTCACTAAAACAAACAAAAAACAAAGAAGGTGAAAGCAGCTTAAGACCGTATTGCAAGATGATCTTTCGTCTTTGCTTTGCCTACGCTTTTTGCCCTTCCATTCCTCCACAGTGCCTTCAAAGCTTTTCTTGGTAACCTTGCACACAAGGGCAATGCAGAAAACCGAATCATTCCTATATTGAGATCAAGCAGTTTTCATTCAGATCGCCTTTCTGCTAATTCATGTTAACTTGATCAAGGTTGCATGGGTATCTGAGAAAACTGTGTTGATTTTGTTGTCTTCAACATCTAGTGCTCATAACCCAATGACCTTCGGGTCTTGTAGGGTTAGTGGGTATACGCAACGGACGCGGCCTAACGTGGCCGGCCGAACCTGCAGTCAGGTATTCCCGGACAGCTCTCCGAAGTGCAATGAAATGCTGTAAAATCTTGTGTGAAGGAGCACACTGTGGTTGTAGTTGGATGCTGTACAGGTTGGTTGGTGCCGTTCCAACTATCTCGTACTAGGCATGGGGACAATGCAGAAACCTCCACGTTGGCGTCCCTGGAAATCGACCGCCAGAAGTGATCTCGACTCATTTTCGTTGGCTCGTAACCGATTCTGCAACCACTTTCCCTCAAAGCACATCTGAAGGAAAGACTCGATGAAGATGCACTAGGCATAGCTCACTACCCCGGAAGTTTAAAACACACTCTTGGTGGGAGTACCATAGCATTTCGACTTCATTCAAACTCAACTGAGCTGCACTGGCTATCCATAAATGGCAAAACTTAATGATAAATTAGCCTTAAAAGTTCCCCCTCAGTCGTAGAATTGGAGCTTGTAAAAGCACAGAGTTATGTTAACGAGGAAGCTTCGTGAAGGGAGGGTCCCTTGTAAATCACCTCCGGCTGAAGGGCTACCCTCCTTAATTGAATCAAATGAAGCGGAATGAAAGAAGAGGTGATAAAAGATACGTACCATAAGGAGAGTTCATGTCGTTGGTACCATTGACAGCGCCATTTGGCAATACCTGTATCAACCATCCGCTCTTGCAATACAGCACAAATTTGCCCCAATTTGATGGATACGTGTACTGCCTTTTAAGCTGAGACTTTTTGCTCTTGAAATCGACCACGCTCTGTGACGAGACAGACTTTCGCGGCCGTGCATGATTCGCGAGTATACTTCGGTCAAGAAGTTCCTTAATCAGTCCGCTGGGACTGCTGCTAATGTCAATATCTTTAAAAACAATCTCGGAGCCAGGCGATGGCTTTGCTGCGTGAGTGGCTAGCTGCGACGACGATGCTACGAGAAGACAGCTGCAAATCTGTAAAACAAATTACCATTTTAGTTGTCTTTTAGCAGTATTGTTGATTCAAGTGGTGCCGTGGTGTAGCAGTTCGACTCATAACACAGGGGTTGTCAGTTCGATCCCTGCACGTGTCACAATGAAAATGCCATTGGCGAGGAAGGCAACATTAAGCCACCTCATAAAATCCACTTCCTAGGAAAAACTCAGAATCCTGTCCCTGGTTTCTGCTATGCTCGAAATCGAGTATGCGACGCAGTATGATTGTTGATGCAATGCAAGATCACTGCCCGTATACCAGATTCGTTGTAATCAACCCAAGGTCACTCCTTGATTCAGCAAACTATGCACAGTGTTTTGACAATTTCTTATCAAATCGCCATTTCGATAGCTTCAATTTCTCATTGCAGACTCCTCGCTTATATCCGCGATTTCTTGTTTACAAGTATTGAAATTCGATAAGGAACTTATAAGTTAGTCCGTGCAGACTTGCAAAGAAACAAACAGAGCGCCTGGCCCATTCTAGCTTTAAGAAGCCCATTCCTTTTTCCTCAGTCTAATAGCTTCAGGTTTTTCCCAAGGAAAAGGCGTCCCTTCTGCCACCCTTTTTCTTCCCCTCCTTCTGACTTGAATCCCACTTAATGCGGGTCACCGATATAGATGAGCATTGATCTACTGCTGCATCTCACACAGCTTAGTAGGGGGAGCTTCTTTCCATTGTGACCAAATGCATTTCCTGCCGCCAATCCCCCCCCCTTCCCCCTTCTATTCATCCGATCTCGGGATCGGCACTCGGAGTGCACTTCAAGCCCACCCCAGTCACTGGGCTATCCCTTCTCCTATTCTGACTCCATATAGTACCAGAGCACTTGCTACTCCCCTATACCTCCAGCAAGCAATGGTGTTACATAGACTGAGGAGGATTCTTGTCGCAATGTAAATGATTTCTTGGAAGTAGGTAGAGTTGGTAAACATGTAATCTACTTGAAATCACCCAATCAGGCGAAAATTCCGTGCCTAATTCGATGTCTGATGCTCACATTATGTTGCCCCGTACTTAAAGAGTTTCAAATTTTCTACTTATTGAGCAGCGAAAAATTTAACTTTGACCCGATGCTAGCTAATTAGATGCCACTAATTATCAAGAACTTCCCCAACCGTCGCATCATACGCTTAAATCTGGCGATGGCCATCAATAGCACCCAAGACATAGGTTTCCTGTGAGGTGAAAATTCAGTAATATCCAGATGCCATTAATGTAATGATTTTCTTCCCAGTAATCAACGGCTATCGTAGTCTCTGTAAACATCGCTTGCCCATTGACTGAGTCGCACTGTTGTCCTAGCAACCTACCGATATTACTATGGCCCTGAGGCGGCTACAATCGTGCTTCCTGCGACTGTTTTGCCTAGCGATTGGTACCAAAGCAATTTTGTCCCTCTGCTACAAGGATTTTAGTTTCACCTGCTTCAAATGCCTACCCACTTCGGTATTAACAGCAAGCGTAGTGCATCCCTCGTATTTTCCATGTGTCCTTTAATTCCACGGCGAATACCTCTATTTACAGGAAGAATTAAGGACAGGGGGAACCAAGAGTTCGGAAGAAGCTCAGGATGTAGCAAGGAATGAAGTGCCATATAAGCCGAGACTGAGACGAGAAGGGGGAATTCTGAATGTGAGAGCAGCTTTCTCTACTCCATACGGCTTGGTGCAAAGTTGATGAAAAATTTATGAATCTATCCTCTCATTTGGGCGTTACTCAAAGACCGATGAAATAGTGTATGTCTAAGTTAGCGAGACCAATGCGTGCGTACTTACGGTACGACGTGGATACGATAGGATTTAGTGTGGGGTGCTCATTCTTACAATGAGCAGGTTATATTGTGGTAGAAAACTGCTAGGTTCGTCACATAGATCATCCCAGTCATTATAGTAATGATCCAGCATTACTCAGCCGGTGGTGGGAGTTGTGAAACGAATAAGACTTACGAATACTGGCAGGGAACGCTTGGACGCCTACTGCATTGCAAAGCAAAGCATAGAATAGTTTCAGGATGTCAGTCCGTTCCAAGAGGCGTATCGTACAATTGGGGCAGCTTTTGATTACAAAACAAAACACAGGTGTTGAAAAACTAGGCCAGCTAACAGTGAAATTTTCTAATTTATATAAGTAAACCAGCGCAGATGAAACCGTTCCGAATTCACTATTAATTTTACATCGTCGGAGAACCCCAAGGGTGCCGGGCTCTCGCTCCCTCGTCTGGGTTTGCTAATTCGGAAGCGGGCATTTATGCGACATGGTATCCTACTCAAACGAGTTCATGTAAAAAATGCATTCATAGAGACACTTACCATGCGAGCAAAGTGATGCATTCCTCCGTAGCTTTATACAATACCGACCTCAACTACTTGGTCTGCCTCTCTCAAATACTGAGGACCTACACCACTGTGAAACTGTTACAAAGTCTCCTGAATTCTGTAGGATTATTTAAGTCTGGATCACGAACACAGTTATTCTCATTGATTCCTATTGAGAACAAGTTCTATCCCCTAAAGACTTTTCCGCATGCGAGCTCGCAACAGCACGTGGGCTTTTTGTCATCGTTCAATCGATCGTTGGCCGTAAAGTTAATGACGTAACCCTGCATTTCATTGGGCCGCTTCC
Organism: Pseudorhiza aurosa; assembly: GCA_964026355.1. Classification (NCBI taxonomy): domain Eukaryota; kingdom Metazoa; phylum Cnidaria; class Scyphozoa; order Rhizostomeae; family Lychnorhizidae; genus Pseudorhiza; species Pseudorhiza aurosa. The sequence goes on along the minus strand of OZ032125.1, from coordinate 5,714,631 downwards.
CCCATTACATTTCTCTCGCTACTTTGCCGAAAATGCAATCAATGGGCTTGAAATTCAAGATATTTCCACGATGTTGCTTTCAATTTTACGGAAGGCAAAGTGAATTAACGGCAGCCATTATTTTTCTTTATGCATCGATTATCATTCGATTGAAATCTTGGCAATATTGCAACCGCCATTACAATGCGTCTGTAAGTCCCAGTCTCAGTATTTACCATTATGAACGCAGGAAGCGAATCAAAAGTACAGCGACCCTTTACAGAAGGTTCATATTACCATCTCTTAACAGTGTGTTCCAGTGACAGCCTTGCAGTGCACACTGCAGTAGCTAGTAAATTCGCGCATTGCTAGTGATCTAAGGGTACATTCGTGCACGCTGCAAATCCTGTCATCTGAGCTCTGAGCTTATCTGTCCTTGTGAGTTAAGATTTAGTTACCCATTTGCATGGTAGAATTTTTCACAGCATGCTTTATAACTGTGTTATTCATCAAGGGAAGGACGGTTTGTTGGGAAATTCGAAACCGTTGTCCTTTTGTGTAGTCTATAGAGCCAGGGACCACAATTGTGGAGTGGGGTATTCAGTCTGGCAAAGTATTCTTCCCTTCTACAGTTGAACTTACAGCAAATATTACGAAATTATATTTGGCCGTATTTGTTGCTAGACTGACCTGAGAAAACAAGAGGCTAGAGCCGATCAATTATTTACGTCATTGTGAAATTGCGACAAGTTTTTCTTCAGATTTCTCCAAGATCCCTGCATCTTATCCGTGATATCTTTGGATTGAAACATTATTGGCTTGCCAGGATTTTTAAGACATGGCCAATTTGTCTGAATCGTAGCCATGAGTCCAGTAGGGTATTCGAATCTCAGCCATATTTGCTCTCATTTCGGCCGACCTTCTGAATATCTGTTAAGATGTGCGGTATTCCCTATTCCACATTTCGGGAGTTCCTCTGCACCATCCACACCACAAAATTTTCCTTACATGGCACTCTAGGCAAAAAGCCAAAGGAAACGAATAAAGGATCCAAAAAATTGAAGCCTTCATTTCGAACCAAGCTATTACAACTAAAAAGTTAATCTTTCCACAGAAACTATTCAAAATTTGGTGCATTTTGAGCTGTAAAGAGTGCCATTGTATTATCTAGATAGCAACCATATTTCCTATTCTGACAAATAAACATAGCCATACATTCATACATTTATTATAGGACATAGCCATACATAGCCATACATAGCCATACATAGCCATACATAGCCATACATAACTATACATAGCCATACATAGCCATACATAGCCATACATAACTATACATAGCCATACATAGCCATACATAGCCATACATAGCCATACATAACCATACATAGCCATACATAGCCATACATAACCATGCATAGCCATGCATAGCCATACATAGCCATACATAGCCATACATAACCATACATAGCCATACATAGCCATACATAGCCATACAGAGCCATACATAACCATACATAGCCATACATAGCCATACATAGCCATACATAGCCATACATAACCATACATTGCCATACATAGCCATACATAGCCATACATAACCATACATTGCCATACATAGCCATGAAGACGGCTACTTTGATTGTTTCTTGGTCGAGGTCAGCTTTCCTATGAGATGGCAATAATTAACAGCAATCAAGGAAGCATCTTAGAATTCACGGCAGGTAATTAAGTCTATTGCGTTCATTAACATTCGATGATATAGCCTTTCCATTTTCAAGTCGATGAATGGAAATGATTCTGAAAATCGCACCACTTGACAGGCTACTTTTCTTTATCTCTCTCTCTCTCTCTCTCTCTCTCTCTCTCTCTCTCTCTCTCTCTTTGGCCCTCTGCTCTCTCTCTTGCTCTTTGGCTGCTCTCTCTCACTCTCTCTGCTCTCTCACTCCTCTCTTCTCGTCTTTGGCTCTCTCTCTCTCTGCTCTCTCCTCTCTTTGGCTCTCTCGTCTCTCGTCTTTTTGGCTCTCTCTCTTTTCTCTCTCTCCTCTCTGTCTCTCTCTCTCTCCTCTCTCTCTTTGGCTCTCTCTCTCTCTCTCTCTTTGGCTCTCTCTCTCTCTTCTCTCTCTCTGTCTCTCTCTCTTCTCTCTCCTCTCTCTCTCTCTCTCTCCTCTCTCTCTCTCTCTCTCTCTCTCTCTCTCTCTCTCTCTCTCTCTCTCTCTCTCTCTCTCTCTCTCTCTCTCCTCTCTCTCTCTCTCTCTCTCTCTCTTCTCTCTCTCTCTCTCTCTCTCTCTCTCTCTCTCTCTCTCTCTCTCTCTCTCTCTCTCTCTCTCTCTCTCTCTCTCTCTCTCTCTCTCTCTCTCTCTCTCTCTCAGGGTCTCTCTTTCTCTCAGGGTCTCTCTCTCTCTCTCTCTCTCTCTCTCTCTCTCTCTCTCTCTCTCTCTCTCTCTCTCTCTCTCTCTCTCTCTCTCTTTCCAAACTACTTCCAAATGAAGAAGAATCAGTGGCTTCAGCCAGGGCTATGCTGATTGCTATAGCCGAAGCATTTATCTGACAATGACGACAATGACGATGATTTTCACGGCGATGCTGAAATTGTTGATTATACTGATTCACGATAGCCATTTTTTTCCATAGTACGAGTTATGGTAGTCAGGACACTTAAAACGGGAGAATAAAAAGTAGCAGATGAGCGAGGATGCATATTCCTACGAAGCTGTTGGCGTGACCGGTGGTTAAGGCACAATGTTTTGAATCTTGCGAGGTTTACTCGTTTCGAGGTTCGAACATCGGAACCACTAAGCGTAAGCCAATAGCCAACTCAGCTGTCCATCCTACCGAGGTCGGTAAATGAGTACTCAGAGGTAACTCTGAGAGCACAAGCAGTAATGCCGCAGGCCCACATCAGCGGGATGGCTGCCCATGTACCCAGTCTGCGTTTCTTGAAAGAGAACAAAATCAAGACAAGGAAGATGTTTGTGTAGGGGAAGTGAATATTACCAACAAATAAAGGTTGGGGTAGGATTGCTTCATTGATTTAACAAGCTTAGTTTTAGAATGTAGAGCCCACTTCAACTGGATCTCTGTTTCATTATGAGGCCGGAGTTGTATAAATGGCCTAGGCACTTGGCGTTCAAATGGAAGCACCAATGTTCTTCTTAACAACGGAAGGTATACCATGGTAGAAAATCGAACGACATATAATGGACTTCACAAAACGAAAGATGATGATATACGAAATGTTTTAGATATGCATCTTAAAAGTAGGTCTATAGACCATAGTTTTCTAATGGACGGTGAGAGTCGAGAGGATGCCTTAGACATGACAAAATCGAGAGTTGATGACAAAATCAATGGTTCTCAAAACAATGAGAGCAATCTTGTAACGTACAGCTCAATCGTTGCTGATAAAATCTCATACGAAGAGCACTATCTCAGTTTGAAGTCGTTTCTAGCAGCTTGTAATGGAACGTACAGAGCGGAATTGCTGCAGTTGCTGTTTCCTGTGTATTCCGTTTTTGTTATCGAGCAGATTGAGATGGGGCAGTCAGCACAGGCGTTGGAGTTCTTCCAGAAATACATCGGAGATCACGATGAGCGGTGCAAACGGGACATGGAAGAGCTGCTACGTCTCTTCAAGTCGAATGGATCGGATGAACGGGCAAAGAACAAACTAACGGAGATGAAGAAGAAAAGATACAGTGTTGTTCTAACAAGCAAGACAGTGAATTACTTCATGCAACACCTGAAGAGTAACGAGCACTCAGTTTTGTTGCAAACTATCAACAGACATTTAGATATAAAGATATTAGACGAATCAAAGTTTGGTATGGACAAAAATTGGGTAATAGACAGTCCAATGGAATTGGATTTGATAGAGGAAGAAAGTTTACGGCAGTTGAGGCACTCGCTTAAGAAGCTGGACACCTTAAGCAAAACGAAACCATCAATTACTCTGCACTCATTTGTTAATGCGTATCAAGGGTAAGGCTCATAGGTCACTATCAACTGTTCATTACTGTGTGTGCTTTTAAATGTCCAGTCAGTGGTCAGTGGTCAGTGGTCAGTGGTCTTTCTTCCTTTTGTTGGGGCTTTGTATAGGCCACCATGGCCTTTCCTTAACATAACTCTCTGAAAAAAGAAAAAAAAAGAATCAACTAATTTTGGCAGAAAGGACTGTCGTGTCAGTCCCTACCAGAAAGCTGTTAGCTCTGGGAAATTTAGCTGACTGATACCTACTGAGTAAGTATCTTTTTTAGTGAGTTATGTTGAGAAAAGGCCATGGTGGCCAATGCAAAGCCCCAACAAAAGGAAGAAAGCCGTAAGCAAAGGGCTAAAAAGATGTGAGGGAGATCAGATCATGCTTATTGACCTTGGATTTAAAGGACAGCAAGTTGTAAGGTCAGGAAAGAAGGCAAGATGTTCCATAAATTGCATGTTCTAGGGACGAATGATGATTTGTAGGATAAAGTTCATGGATTAGGCAGTGAAGCTTGGATAGGGTACAAATGAGTTGAGCTTCTGGTGGTCTTGACATGCCTCAGAGGAACTGGAATACTATCCCTGAGATCTCCTGAGAGCAATGCCGGTGAAAGTATCCGTAAAAGATGGAAATATCTCCAACTTAAGTATGGCTTTGGTTGAAACTGTGTTAATGATGAGTTATCAGGATCAGCACCCGTTAATGGTTGGAAAGAATCAACAAAGTAATTAATGCAAAAGCTTAACGTAAAATGGAAAAGACAAATGATGATTATGTCCGCTGACCTTCTTCATGCATGTACTTGTTCTAGAATGTCAAAACTCCTTGATGTTCTAGGCATAGTTGCCACCAAGAACACCGTAAAACCGGAAACAAAGACAGCACTATGAATGTGTCAGGGAATGGGACCTTATGAGGGTTGCCTCACTCGACAGCAGTCTGTGAAATGTGCTGGGTTTAAACTGGCAGCTCCTGGCATTTTAGGTTTGCTAGCTCCAACCATGGTACCATGGCTGCATTACTGGGACATTAGACCAAACATTTTCCAATGATGCTGCCATTCTCTCATGCCGGTGCTCCATTTTGTTCTTTTAGACTCTCAGCTGTGACATTTTCTCCTAACGGCAATGCCATATGTGCTGGCTTTGAGGATGCTTCAGTCAGGCTATGGGGCTTGAACATGAAAAAACTTGGACAATCAAACAATAAAACAGCAAATAAGCCAGGTATTTGTTGCATACTCCACCTCGATTCATGCAATTTATCAAAAGCAGATCTACTTGTCCAGTCAATAGTTATGGTATTTCCTAGGCTAATTTTCTGTCTTCCATTTATGCCAAAGGTACACCTTCAACTGAAACTCCTAGCAACGAAAGCATAATCTTGAGGGGTCATAAAGGTCCTGTTTACGCTGTACGCTTTTTACCGGAAGGCAGTGCCTTGTTATCTGCATCTGAAGATTGCTCAGGTATTTGCTGCTTTGACCTATTGTTTGATCTATTTGTAGAATGAGGTGTTTAGTTTAGTTTGCACACATCTAATGCAAATGGAGGTACTGGTAAAGTTTTATTGACTTAAGATTACTGTAGTAATTTGAAGCAGCTTTTTGCATTTTCCTGACTCTTCCTTTGCTAATAATTTCACAAAGGGGTTAAATTTCCAGCTCCATCAATTTCATTGACATCATTGTTATCATTTTCATAATTATCATAATTGTCATCATCACATTTTCATCATCATCATCATCATCAACATCATCATCAACATCATCATCAACATCATCAACATCATCAACATCATCATCAACATCATCAACATCATCATCATCATCATCATCATCATCATCATCATCATAATCATCATAATCATCATAATCATCATCATCATCATCAACATCATCATCAACATCATCATCAACATCATCATCAACATCATCATAATCATCATAATCATCATAATCATCATAATCATCATAATCATCATCATCATCATCATCATCAACATTATCAATCTTCTTGTCATAAATTTTCATCGCCCATATCAACCTTCATCATTAAAATCCTCTCTCTTGCCATCAATATTCATCACTTTTATCAGCATTATCAGCATCGTCATCACCATCATCGTCAATTAGTATCCCCTCTAGCTGTAGGTAACAGTAACTTGGATTCCCTCATGCATGCTCCAGGCAATGTGGTGCAATTTTTCTGATCTATATCATGATTTGAGCAGATTTTTTGAGTTAGTTTTTACTCCCATGAGTTTTCTATTGCATTTATTCTTTGTTATTTAATTGGTTACCTTGTTTCAACTGAATCAGCATTAATTTGTTGCTTAAACGAGTACTTAGAAAGTTATTCAAGAACTGTAAGCAAAGTTTGTCAGAAAGTAGTTGAAAAGACCAAACAGGCTTGATCAGTTATTATGAAAATGTCTTGCTGATCAAAATATCTTCTTTTATTCTCAGCTTTCAATATCAAATTCTAAGCTTCAATCTTTTTTGTCAATATCAGTTCGTTTATGGAGTGTGCCATCACAAAGAGCCATGGTGGAGTATAAAGGCCACAATTATCCTGTTTGGGACATAAGCGTTGGTTGCAAAGGAGCATATTTTGTATCTGCTTCACAGGATCACACTCTTCGTCTGTGGACAAGTGAATATGCTTTTCCACTTCGAATATTCGCTGGTCACCTTAACAGTGTTGATGTAAGTAGTTCAACTCAATATATGAGCAATTGGATTCAATACGTTATCTCATTGAATTCCTTACCTGCCAGAGGATAATTTGGTGATTTAAGGGAATTTTTTAAAGTCTTTCCCTCACCATATTTTGTGAATAGGGTGGCGCCCATCGCCGTTTCTTTGGCCTTGGGGCCGCACAGTTGTGCAAGCACATTGAATGCTACGGTTGAGAGCTGGCCATTTGGAAGCACTGTGTCTTTGTTCCTTGCACTTCTTTCCAAACTGCTGAATGCTAAGCAGGGAATCAACAAGTTTCATTTTGCAACCCTTTGTTATGACCCGACCGGGTGTCGAACTCCGACCTACCCTATACCAAGCGTGCAGCGTATCACTGGGCCACGGTTGCTTGTCTTACCAAAACAAACGAAGTAGAGTGTTGGAGCTGGCCTATTTGGAACTGCAAAGACCCTGAAAAACCTACTGGACATCTCTCAAGTTAATGGACTTGGCCTGGCACCCAACAGTTAGCCAAAAGTCAACTTCAACGCCAAGGGAGCAGTGGATGACGACGATGATGACGATATTAACAGTATTTCATATTCCCTCGTCTACAGAACCCACGTAACCATGGCCTCAGCTTCCACTCTTGGTTTCCTTTCTGAAGCTGCATGTCTAATTCGATGATAAGACAGTGCTTTAAGTTTTCAATGTATTTCATACACAGTGCGTCCAGTTTCATCCGAATGGTAACTACGTGGCAAGCGGCTCTTCAGACAAGACGTGTCGACTTTGGGACCTCCAGAGTGCGCAGTTTGTAAGGGTATTTGTCGGCCACGAGGTAATTCCCATCTATTCAAATCCTTTAGATCAGAGGGGTGTCCAAAGTCCGGCCCGCGGGCCAAGTGCGGCCCTTAGTCAAATTTCATCCGGCCCGCAGCCTCTGTCATAGAGTATATAAGTGATATAAAAAAGCAAATGTGAAACGCAAAATGGCTTGTTCATATTTTTTTGAATATATTGTCGCTCTATGTAAAAAAATTCAGCCAAGGTTGGCCCTTACAAATTTTACCATGTAAAATCTGGCCCCCTTTACAAACAGTTTGGACACCCCTGCTTTGCTTTAGATGTACCGTTCAACTTTGTTTATTGCTTTATTCGGAAATTTGCTTTAGAAGTTTTCTTTGGATTACCATTCATCATCAAATTATCATCACAGTAGCCTTCCTTGAGCAAGGTGCCAGCATCTTCTACGTGGGGCGATGCTTCTTTTGAAAATGGTGGCTTGTCGTGTCTGCTTTCATCGCCTCTTGAGATGAAAGACCAGTCAACTTTGTGATCTTGTCAAACTATGTCATCTTAAGCCTGCCACTTTTCCAACGGCGCCCATTGGAAGACCAAAGACTGTCATTTTCCTGAAACCACTCTGTTTGACTGCATGACATCGCCATCTCGCCCGTTTATCAAGCACCATTTCAGTAGCAACCGGTATACGTCTAACCATTGCTATAGCCAACTCATCAGAAACTCTTTTCAGATATTGATTGGCCATTGAGAAAAGAACAACGCAATTTCGTGCTTTTATTTTCTGCTGGAACAACATTTTCCTTCTCTTCATTTTCCGTTTCTTTATTTTCAATGTCTCTCTTTCTGTCTACGCTTGTCCCCATTATTTTCTATTGCATTAAATTGCCTCCTTAGGCGCCAATTTACGCAGCAACCTTCAGTCCAGATGGCACATACTTAGTGTCAGCTGGTGATGATCACAGAGTACTGGTTTGGGACATTCGCAATGGGAAGATCTTGAAGGACCTACGAGGCCACGCAGATACCCTGTACAGCGTCGCGTTCAGCAAAGATGGCTCGATGCTCGTATCGAGTGGGCTGGACAACAGCATCCGAGTTTGGAATGCGGAATCAGTTCTTAAGAATGGAAGTGGAGGAAAATCCGATTGTTTGATTAGTGCGTATTCGACAAAAGCGACGAGCGTTCTCGAACTTCACTTTTCACAAGGTAACCTACTTCTAGCAGCTGGTTTGCACGAGGCTAGGTGATTGCTACCAAACTGTGTTCGCCACGCTTGCATTCAGTCATTGTAAACCGAATACCAACGGTCATCCATTTGGTGATAGCTTCGAAGCATTTGTGTCATACTTCAAACAAATTTCACTAAAATTCGAAAGAAACCCCAATTATCCGCAAAGGGAAGGATTTATTCACATTGCTTGTGTAGAATTCAATCATTCCTTCAAGATAACAGTTGGAAGCAGTCCTGCCCACTTTGCACCAAGTTAAGTTTTTTGTATAGATATTTTGTAATGTGAACGTTTGAAAATGAGACTTTCCTCCGACACTATTGCCAAGACGCAGAAGTCCGCAGAGCAGTAGGACCTTCGGGAGATTGTTCCGACAAAATACGCCGCAGTACTTCGTGTATTCAACGACCGTTATTAGCATAGATGCATGCAATCAATCAATCAATCAATCAATCAATTTGTTGCAACGTAAGGGAAGGTGCATTTCAATGCCCGTTTGCTACGGCATCAGAAGTACCCAGTGTAGCAGCAGCTTTTGGCATGGATGCATCCCACATAAACTGAACAGCTTTGATCTCATTTACTGCCTGGTACTAATATTTTGAAGGTTTTATGTTACTAAGTCGACATCACTGCTCGATGTGTGCAGGTAGACTGACCCGATAAAAAGTCACCGTCTTAAGTCTTCAATGGTCTTGGCACTGATCGAACTGTTGGCAATGCAGATGTATTAATGCAGACATTTGATTCACGCTGCAGTTTCGCAGCGAACACTTTCTGTAAATGAATTTTATCAGGGACTAGGATTTTTCATTAAAGCCTATCGACCATATCAATGTGTGAGAACGTAGCAAAATCTAAGGCCAAAGTTTTTATACCCGATTAACCCTGTTCGAACCAATTGCTATGCTTTTGTCTCCTTTCCTTGGAGCTCGTCAGACGTCAAATATCAGTGTCTTTTCTATATACTTTTACTAAAATTATTGGTCTTGCATATGATAAGAATTCATGCGCTGTTTGCGATTATGAAAGTAGTATGGACTATAGCAACCACTGAATTTGAAATAGTGTGGTTTTTGACAAGACTGGAAGTATCTATAAATATCCATGTACAGTTGTTTGATAGAAACGTATGTCTACCGTTCCAAGCAGAGGTTTTCATCTCAAAAGTGGCCGTACTTTTTTCACTTTAGTGTTAACTAAGAACCCAACCGACCATAAGGAAAGCCTTTTGTCGGCTGCATTCTAAGACATTTTCCTGATCTTTTTTGGAAAATTGATCTTCTTTAATATTGATTGGATCCTTAGTTTAGATTATATTATCAATTACATTTTGGCTTTAGCTGCATTTTTATATCTAGTTGAAGTTAGGAATAAGTGTTGCACCTGCTATAGCAGAAGAATGGTGTTCACATATATTTTGAAACCAAATATCATAGTTCTCAATCATTGTCATCACCAGCATCACAATCTTAACCATCATCATCAGCATCATCAACAACGTCATCATTATCATCGTCAACATCATCATTATCATCATCATTATCATCATTATTATTAGTATCTTCATCATTATCACCATCAACATTACCTTCATTCAAGGTGAAAGAAGTTCATCTTATTCGATCCACTGCTAGTTTGCATCCTGCAACGCATGTCGGCAGAACTCTTTTTAGCAGCAGTTATTAATAGAGTATTATTCGCACTACCACGTGAAACCGAAAAAAATGGTGGAAGTTTGTTTTAGCCATTGCTCATACGTGGACACTAGACTGATATGAAACTGGGGTTGGGCAAGGATTCTTTAGCATCTGAAAACAAAATCTGCTGAGCTGAAAGTTAGAAAGCATTTCAACTATGATTTCAGTCAGACATTGATTATCGATTTGTCCACATCAAAAATCAGACTGCATTGTTTGCTATTTAAGCTATTATCACAAATCGCCCATTTTCAGTCCCATTGCATTGACTCCTAACCAGCCTTAAAAGTTGTGTTTACAACACCCATTAGCTTCTACTATGCAATGGATATTGCAATGCAAAGATCTAAATAGTTGCTTCTGCTTGAAACTTCTTTTCTCAATAGAATTTTGCTTCCCTCTTAAAGTACTGAATAATTGGTAATAATTTCTTGTTGAGGATATGACATTATAAAACAGATGGCAGCCTCAGAAAGGATACTTATTTTAACTGCAACTGCAACCCTTATAGTGGTGGCAAGGAAAGCTTGGTCTGGATTCTTGGTGTCCAACAATAAAATGTACAAGGAGTCCTGCTTATCAAGCAATCACTTCAAGCAGTCATTTCTCAGTTATCCTCCTAGCTAAACTAGCGATTCTCTCACAATCTTATTCTAAATTTGCTCCATTCTTGAAAGTTTTCATCCATTAACCCACTCTAAGTAGTGTATTTTCTTAATTAATCATACCTGTTGCAAAGCATTAGTTTTAAAGTGCTGATCCTGCTAAGAGATTTTTAAATTCAACTTGCCCACTCAAGAAAAACCAATGTTGCTGTAACAAAGCCCACAAGAGCAGAGACTCTTTCAACGAAAAGACACTATTCCCACGACTTTCTTTCCCAATATTTCAATAACTAACACAATTCTAACTTGCGAGGCCTGATTCCCCTTCCTCGCCACTTCCTCCATTATCTCTCTCTTGCTTCTCCCAAAATGGCAATATATAAAAAATGACAACAAACTTCCTCTCTACAATCTCGTTTTACTGCAGCCTTCTTTCTTCAATTTCACATTGCATTAAAATGCAAAGCATTCTATGGAGCCAACATACCCAGTGCTTCTCAATACCAAGACAGGTAATGTACAGAATTGAAACAAGAACGTTGGATTGGTGCACTTCAAGCAGTTGTTTTAAGGACGGTGGATCATGTAAATGCTTGGATGCCTTCATGATTAAACACCTGTGCCATACACATACCTGCCAGAGGATATGTTGACATGGAAGCCTGCAAAGGCCGTCCAGTTTCAAGATGAGTCAAAATAGTTGAAGAAGTGTCACACGATGGAGAACCAATCCTGATGGTGAAAATTGGACAAATCACAGATGGCTCTGAGTTCTTAAGGTAAGTGAGTTTCTGAGGTGGCTTTCTGCTGTCTCCCCTACTGTTAATGGACATAGTGTTTTTTGTTGGAAAACCTGCAGGACTCGTTTTCCCAACTCACATGTAATTGGTCTGCAAACTTAAGTGAACAAACTTGATATGTCGTATGTATTGGTTGTCAGTGGAAGCTGTTAGGGTTGTTGATAGGTCATGCGCTTACACCGCTGTATGCCGCCCACCCGTCCAGCCGGCAGTAAATAAATTTATGGGTGTGAAATTGGGAGTGAAACAAAAACTATACTGTACCAATCCTGATGGCGGTTACTGTCAAAGCACTGAATCAACCATAGGATTTCATGAAAAAGTATCAACAAATGTAACCCAAATGACAGACAGTTTGAAGAATAATCCTTACAGATTATACTAAAGAATCTCATATTGTATAGAGATTCACTTACATTGCCGTGAAAGGTTGTGTCCTATTAAGTAGATCTCCATAGAACATAATTCCTACTAAGCTTTGCTGACGTCAATTAAAGACAATCTGAGCTACTTGATCCCGAATTGTCATCATCTAACGAGGCATAAAGTGCTTTATTGCGTCTGACAAAAAAGGTTGGCTTTGCTTTTGGTTCATCTGATGCTTCGCTACTGGAATGTCTGCGTTTTAGCTCTTTTTGGGAGTCAGTCTGCACTTCAGCTTCAGAAGATTTTGATAAGTTTGATGTACTAAGTTCACTATCACTACCATCTGAGGAATCTTCTAATGATATCTCACTAGGGTCCCCAGCAAAATTCTTAATCTCATTGAAATCATCGGAGCTACTGGATTCGCTGTCCGATGCTATCCCCTTCAATTCCTCCCTGCCGTATTTTTCAGTCTTTCTGTTTATGGAAACTTTGCATGGGTTGTCTATGGAAAGTTTTTCGCAGAGTTCGTCGGTCTGGTTGTTGCTGTTGCCTGACTTTGTCTGAGGATTTTCCATAGGCTGAAAATTCAATGGAACTGACAAGTCATTATTAAACTGCTCTGTGATTGCTTGAATCTCATTCTCTGTTACAGCGTACTTCTCCTTTTCCTCGTTGTCTTTAGGGACCCAAGTGACACGAGATGTTGAGTTGTACAATGAATATGTCGATTTTGTCACTGCCAACCATTCTGCATCATAGGACAATTCCTTCTTGCCTTTAGCTGGCCCCATATCAATCACCTGTAGGAAATCTCTGTAAGGCAAGCACTTATCAAGCGCTAAGAATTTAGTGTAAGTTTTGTCATCGTTCTGATCACTTTCATGCTCCACAAGAGCTGCGAATTTAACATGCAAATGAGCTGAAAACCAGTAAGATGGTTTCAAACACTCCAACAACTCAAGACATGCTGGACTTCCAAGAGTTTTATTCTCCACCTCTTCTCTGAAGAAACTTTTTTTACGCAGCAACTCTCCTACGTTGCCGTGGTTGTAAACATTCTTGGGCCAGTCGTGACTCATGAATACGTCAATGTGCTCTTTCATAGTCTGGAGTTTAAATACTTCATAGCTTCTTGTATGGTATATGCTTCGTTTGGTGCTTTCATTGAATGGTGGCATTTCAAAGTGTCCCTTGTTGTAGTCATGGTCTTTGTATATCCCAGATATCCCCCCGATTCGTAGACCCCCAAACTGTACCACCCCAGCATAGCCCAAATAATAAATATTTGGAGCAACCCAGCCACCAAATGGAAGTTCCCAAAGATGCTTCGATGCCTCGTGGTTGCCTCCAATGAACAAGGTAAGAATAGGAGCAGATTTTGCTCCACTGTAGTACTGAGAGAAAACTCCCATCTGTCTATACTTAGGAGGTACGGCCATAGATTCTAAGTCATATTGGTCCCTAACAGCTTGAAAGTCGCCACAACAAATCAGCAAATCAATCTTCTTGTTTTTAGCTTCCTGAATATGCGCAACAGTTTCGTAAATGGCCTCGAGTTCTCCGTGACAGCACCCTTGAACTGCTATGCAAATGTTCTCAGGCTCTCTCCTCTCTTCATTATCATCCATGATTCTAAAGCGTACACAGAATGGCACAGAACCTATCTATCTATTCAGAGTTCTAGCACGTTAAAAGCAACTTAACTTGAATCACAACGCTCTGTTGTCGAAGGCTGCTGTCTTTTTTATATTTTTGCATCAAAAATTGGCCTTTTCGTTGAGCTGCCGCACGTTATGGGACTCCAAAAATTGGAATTTATTGTTCTTTTCTCGAAGTTTGCCAGCTTTCAGACAATGCAATCAATCCAAGCCGCAGAGTTCCAAGTGGCAAAGTGAGTGATTTTTCGCGATATCACCTGCTTACAATTGGCCATGTTTTAACTGCCTCGGTATGGGAAAAGAGGATGTTACGCTTTTATTCACAGGGCAAAACAAGGCTGGACGAGAAAGCATCAGTGTTGGAGAGTTGGGAAGGAAGCTGCAAGAAGATAGGTTGACATGGATAGGGCAAGTGGTGCGGAGAGAGAGAGAGAGAGAGAGAGAGAGAGAGAGAGAGAGAGAGAGAGAGAGAGAGAGAGAGAGAGCTCTGAGAGAGAGAGAGAGAGAGAGAGAGAGAGAGAGAACAGGTATGAACGCGACACAACTTCAAGGAAGTGTCCACAAAAGTAAGGGCTTAAGACGAGGTTGGTCCCAATTTTTGCTGCTATTGAAGTAGGCAACCGACTAACAAACTTCTCGCTTTGCAGCTTACTGCATGGCATTGCCAAAGGCACGAGCGCAAATTCCTCTCGACGCGTCATTCGCTTCTTGGCATGCATTTTTGAGTGAAAACCTATAAATGCAGAAATCGAGAATTCTTTTCTGATGGCAATAAAACCCCTTCGCCTCAGTAGAATCCAGCACTCCGAATCTGCTAAAAAATCAAGAGGATCAACCTAGGCTTGCTCAGATTCACAAACTTGCCATGCAATCGGACATCTTGAATTCATCTTATGTTTCACACTACGACAGCAATAGCTCGATTCGCAATTCAATTCCTATGGTTCTTTCCCCTTGACTTAGAATGTGCATGATGATATGGGAAGCATTCTGATCTTTCGATTCGCACTATTTTTCCTTCTCCTATTGACGTGAACTTGCAATATAGCCCTAGCAGTCCATAAAATCAAGCCAATTTCGTACGACCGAAACCTGTAAGCGTTGAAAGCAACAAGCCAAAAGGGATTCGCAATTCTGTTTTCATTGGATTGTATTTCGGAGATAGTGCTAAAGCACTTTATGTTTCCTCGTATGAAATAGAAGTGGAGATTTTCACTTAGAGAAGTACAATTTTCTTTGCTTTAATTATCAAATAGATAAGATGCCACAATTTATAGAATATTACAATTGACGTTGCAAAGTATAAACAAGCTGCCAGAAGAGAAAGAACAAAAATATGATGATTTGAAAAACGATTGCATTGTTGGAAGACTGTTCATTTCTAGGGATAGGGCTCGTAAAACGTGGGCTCTTTGCTATTGTTGGAATGCCATAACTGTAGATACAGACCAGTCTGAGTAAGACAGAATCTTTAATGCCAAGGAATACTTTCCAGGCTATAGGAGCGAAGGAAAATCAGGAATAGCAAGCACGAGAATATAACTGTAATTGCAATATCTGCAGTTTTTGAAGCCACGAGGACAATTTCGTACTTAAAAGGGCCTATCTTTTGAAGCTTATAAAAGTAGGTATTTTCAATTATCTTTACGAAAGGTAAATGTCTCATGGCACAGAGTAACTTGCGATGCACGCTATTAAGATAGTCCTTATTTTGAGACATGAGGCCTACGAGTGAATTGTTCTTCCGAAATTCTACCTCATCACTGCATACTTGAAGAAGTCTACGATATTTGAAATAAAATTCATTTATTAACAAAAACCTCCTTAAAAAAGAAGTGAAGATTAATACGTATGTGTATTTAACACACACATGCTCAAACTTCTACGCATAAAATGTTAAAAAATACACTTTGAAGTTTCTTGTATTTTTCAGTCCAGCAAAACGAGTGTCAATCCGACATTTCACCTTCTCACAACCAGTCAAGTAAACGATTTGTTCAATTAGCACAAAATTCTCCTCAGAGCCTTCGTCTTGTGTTTTTCCCGAAGCTGAGTGAATTCAGAGACACTCGTAAGTTAAGTTTTTTGTAAAACAATCTGAAATGAAGAAAGGATGACTGTGTTACGTACCATGGCGTATATCTTCGATGGGGTTTTGCAATTGCATGGTGCTTAGATGAACGTCAATATAAGGGGTAAGCCACGCTTCTGAATTCAAGTCGCATTGCTCATTATCAACACAATATTTCTTTTAAGTAAAAGTCATTTGGCACACGTCATTCAAAAGCGTTCCTCCTTGGGCAAAAATAGGTGTCAGGATAGCTCAATGGTAAGATTCTTGCGCATTGATCCTATCGTCAAGGTTCGAGTCCCGCCTCAGCTAAGCTTTCACTTGGAATGAGGAGAGTCGCCAGCTCTCTGTAATTCCAGGCGTAGGAATCACGAGGTGTGGTCACATCAAGAGGAAGGATCTGGACACTGCTCGATAAGCAAAAAGCTTCTCAGTGTCCAAATTTCTACCGTTGACATCTAGGTAGAAGCATGTGCATATAAAAAAGGTAGTATTAAAAACTTTTTGATCTCAATGTCAATCACTTGAAGAATGCATTCAGCTACTGGTAGTTGCATAAATTTCTCTGTTCAGAGCTATGTTTGATATTCAAGCATTTTCGACGGTATTCAGAACTTCTTAGTGAGTCTTCTGTCACATCCTCCAGAGATAGACTGCCTTGCGCTCTTAGCGCTGATTTTTCAAGCTTTTGCGTGGACAAAGCTTGCTTCTTGGCTACTTAAATGATCACGCGTGCTTCAAAAATGATACCTCCTATTGCCTTACCTGTACAGGAAGAATCTAAATCTTCATCTAGTAAGCATTGAAAGAGTCTTTATACACTTTGAGCCCATCTCCTAATGTTCCATCAGGCGTCACTGACATTTCTAAGAGCGAAGCAGCATCCGATCCTCCATTAACCATGCAATGTACAACGACTTTTGGTCGTGCAGTGGGGTTGCCAGGCACATATCCTTCCCTAGAAAATTATTAAAGTATGAAATTGTAGCACGAAAAAATGAAAGTAAATTAGAAATGATACCATGGGTGAAGAGGCACCCTCAAGGGAACAAATAACTAAGAAATGAATCGGATACTCTGCAGTCAAGTAAACAAAAATCTAATTCATCAAAAATTGAAATAAGATAAGTAGATCTGCTAATCAACTGGGAGATCGACTTATCCAAGATTGAAGGGCAAGAAAGGATCCTTGTGGGACAGCACTGCTGGTCTGCAACTGATTCGCAACTATTTCACATTTAATGTAGCTGTTATTGTCTAAGGAGACATAGAACTTACCTGAAGTATATATTTGAGACTTGAGTCATTGGTCCGAGTACGGTTTGAATCTATTCATGCAGAAAGAAAATTTGATTAGGTCATCGCAAACAACTGTCTGCATAAGATGAATTTTCTACATCACCATTCTACTGGGTATTTTGCAAAAGATTCAACGATATCTTTCAAAACGAGACATATAGAATATACGACAAACTCGGACAGTCGAGTGCTACCTCTAAGGAAACGACACATTAGAGAGAACCACTTATCAAATCTTCAAGGGATCGTGTTTGGAAAAATCTTTCTCACAAAGGAAATAAACTTCTTAACGAATCTTTTTACCATGAAAGATGCATTCCTCGCCACATTTGTCAAATACTCTAAAATCTACTTGTTGACAAATGACAAGGGCTATTCTACTTAGCAATCAAATTAACTTACAGCTCTTCGAACATTGCCGTCAAGAATCTGGTATGCAGCTGTGGTTGCATCAAGATAGTCTGGGTTCCATTTCTGCATTAGCTTGAATGTGATTTCACCTGGGGAAGGAATCGTACTAGTGAGGTGAGACCAGCTTTTTTGCCTTAACAAGAACATAACTTTTTAAGGGATAAGAGAAGAGGGAAATCAAATCAAGTTTAATGATCTTAGATTTGAAAGATGGCAGGTTGTAAGATTCAGGAACTTCATTCAATACACTTTTCAGAATCTCTGGTATCACCCCAAACTTTGTTTCATACCAATGATTTTCTAACTTATTAGCATGCAAAATCAATTATATTCATTGAGATACGTTGCGGGCGATTGAAACAGTCATATGGGGACTTTGCACATGGCATAAAGATAGTTTCAGCTTAACCAAAATTACTTACCTGGATATGGTGCGAAGACAAGCGGTTGACTTGGTGGCATCTGACCGGGTTGGCATGGGTTCATGCAGCTTGGTGATGGCATGCAACAGGGTGCTGGAGGAGGGGGTGGTGGCATCATAGGTGGTGCACAGGGGTTCATGCATGATGGCCCTGGAGCACAGCATTGTGGATCCGGGAAAGGGTATGGGTAAGGGTAGGGGAATGGAAACGGGGCGCCTAAGGAGGAAAAAAAGATGATTAAATGCAAGCAAGTTTTCGATCGTAAAGAGAAAAATGATTAGAACTCTCTCCTTTCAAGGGAATATTCAGTCAATGAGGAAAAAGTGTAATGACATGCACATACTTTAGATGCTAATGCAATGCTTATAAGTGAAAAGATTCCTCATCGATGTTCAGGCAGTGGTATATTCACTTTGAGCCGCTCTCAATACGTGCAGGGCTATTCATCAATAAATCTTAACGTTTGATGCTGATGTTTACTATTTTAAGATCAATTTTTTTCTTAGCTTTGAAAGAAGGCAAGTTGTAGGATTCTGGAATGGAAAAAGGAGACAAGGCGGTTTAACAATCGACTCAACTCAGATGAGGTCAGCACCTTAACTATCTATTCACTTTCCAATGTTTCACAGTCAATGAATGATTCTATACCGTCCTTCTTTTTCCACTTAAAGGAAATGCGACAAATATGTGTCGTAATCATGCGTAATTGGTAGTAATTGGGTCGAAAACTTACCTTTGACTGTCGCAACTATCAGTGCGGACAGAAATGTCCTTAGCCAAACCATATTTGTAGCAGTCTGAAAGGTAATTTTAGAATTTAAAGAGTGAAATTGATTTCGTCAATCGAAGTGAGCAAGCAGTAGAGAGGTGTCGTCCTTAATCAAGGCATTTTGGGGTTATTATCATCATTAGTATCATCAAATTATGTACATATTTATTTATTCATTATTATTGGTACAATATATACAAATAAACTAATTCAAATGAATTATTCACACCATTGGAGAGTTCATAAAATGGTCTATGTTAGGACCTCGATGTCATTAAATTAGGCCTAACTCTATATCCTACATGTGCAATTTTGTCCATTCCAGTCTTTGGGGTGCAGTGGTTAGTCTTTCTCTCGCCGCATTTTACTCCCAGCTTTAAGCTAGGTGCGAAATTAGTCCGGGACGGATAAGCTACGAAAATCGTGCAAGAGCGCGTTGATGATTTCTATCAAGCATCCAAAGGTATATATTTGGACAACGAAAGGTTTCTGGCTTAACGGGCAACGTCCAAGTCCTTCCCCCGATGTGACACACACTTCTTCATTCCTACACCTGGAATTGCAGAGGGCTAGCTGCTCTCCTCGCTCTAAGCGAGAGTCCAGCTGAGGGTTGGTTTGAACCACTGACCATAGGATCCATGGACAGGAATCTTACCACTGACGTATCCTATCACATGGAGCCCCCAACACAGTAGATTTGTGCTCTAACCACTACACTGGCTATCCATCTTAAGAACACACTGTATACACGTCATTGAAATACAGTTGCTACGAGCTACTCTATTAGGACTGCTATGAAAAGCCAGTGCTCGTCGCGCAGTATTTAGCGGAGATGAATGTATACAGCTACACACAGGAATATCACCATATATCTTTCTTATAAACAAGAGGGAGGACAACTGGACTATGCAGCAGAAGTATGCAAGCATGCATCGAAATTTCGGCTGCAGTCAAATATTCACTGTTCCCAAGCATTATTGGTTGTCACTTGCAATTGTAAACAAAAACGCCTCCATCATGGAGCCTTGTGGAACAGACGTAACAAAAGCCCGCAATCTATTTAAACGCTACATTAATAAACGCGAAATAGCTTTCTGGGCAAGAATAAGCACTGTTGCAACATTTTTCCTCGACAAAGCAGCTTAAAGTGGTGACCACTAACGAATACATGTGTGAAAACGTAGCTTTGGTATTTGTGGCGCTGGTGCTGAAATGGTTGCTCAAAATTTCCCAACGATTTGTAAATAATAACAGACTGAAATTGTTAAAGTAAATGCCATAAGATATTTACTCAACTACCAAAGACTGTCCTAAGCCAGTCAGAACTCTAGCATTTGCGCTGGTTCATATTCAATGGCCTAGTTACGTTCAGAAGAACAGCCAAATATCTCGGTGACATAAAAATGCGAGGAAAAAGAGATTTTCTTCTTTAAAACAAGGTTAAAAACTCTCTCAATGGGTATGCATTGAAATAACTTACCTTTTTACCACAGTTTAGCCTCTTTTTTGAGTCGACTCTTAATTTCCCCTGCCGAAAATCAGTTGTCACGGTTCAAATACTATGTTAAAAATTGCGACCCGTTTCTCTATTCGAGCGTAGAGCACAAACATTGCATCATTGCCTCATTTTGATCCCTGTTTCCAGGGCCAGTCATCGACCAACCAATCAGACTACAGGTTGGTTATTAGACAGCCAATAAGATGAATGGGCTATTCAGCGTATGAATCACTGGCTTGTTCAATTATTCATTGGGTTCGTATTGAAGATTTTTGACCCCGGCATTCAGTGCTCATACAAATAATACTAAAATCCTTAATATGTATTTTACAAACTTACCTGAATGTTTCAAAAACTTAATTCACACTGTCAGACTAGAACGTGGGCAAAGTGACTTGATAATTGCGTCCAAACTCGGGATATCAACGTAGCCTGACATTTAGGCAATGGGCATTAAAAAGACCGCGCTTAATCAAATTTCACTCTATAAAAATGCCATTCGTTCGCAACCAGTAATGGCCGAGGATAAATTGTCGTGCAAAAGAAATCAGTGTTAAAACGTCAATGTTATCTCGACGGGTGAGCATTGAAACGCCTGGGTAACACCTCACAGTCTGTTCTAGTTTGTTGGCGCAGGAAAAAACAAAACGATTCAACAATTCAAGTTTATCTGTTTTTCTAAGCTAACAGTATCAATAACAACTTTCTGTAATCGGTTTTGCAGAAAGGCCACTCAAACTTGGCATTCTAACCCATGATTTGTCGATAGAGAACTTAGAAATCCGACCAAGTAAGAGTGCTAAAGCTAAAGAAGTTAATGTCGATTTTCTGCATTGCATTTGAATGTAGGTCGACAGTAAACGAATGATCCCCTTTCTCTATGTAAGCCAAGAAAATGCTCGATTCGGAGAGTCGACGCTGGTGCTATGAAGTGCCAATGGGGTTCGCTCTCGCCAACTGAACTGCTTTCACACCAAGAATACACTAATGACAAATCCAGTCATCAAAATTTTAAACTTTTAACAAAAGCAGTAAAGCCAGCCAGCAGGCAATTTTTGATCGTCGCAGGAAAAGCAACGACAATTTTCTCAATTCTCAGTTCTGTCCTGACGATGTCAACTTCGACAGCAAAATTTGCGCCTGCAAAGATCTCTCGTGGCTTGTCTTTGAATTTGCAGCAATTAGTAATTCCTGGCACCTGCAAAAATGACAACGAGAATGGATGAAGTTTATAGAGAAACATCAATATATTAAATGACATGAATTTGGCTTTCGATTCATAGACAGATCATCGTAAGATGACATCTTAACAGTATCTAGAGACATCCGCATTTAGAGTAAAAATCTACCAAATACACCAGTACTATTCTTCCTGCAGTCAATCCTTCTTCGTTCCTTCTCTAGCTCTCGAGGTCCTTCTTTTCTTTGTGCCATAGTTTCTTCCTCCCTCTTAAGCCTTTTCTTCGTTCCCTTATTTCTTCTTTCCTACATAACACCTCTTCATAAAAACTGTCTGTCGATCCTTCCTGCGTCTTCCACTGGTTCACTTGTGGTTTGTTTGCTCGTCCGTCCGTCCATCTGTCCGTCCGTCCATCTGTCCGTTCGTTCGTTCGTTCGTTCTTTCATTCGTCCATTCTTTAGTTCGTTCGTTCGTTCGTTCGTTCGTTCGTTCGTTCGTTCGTTCGTTCGTTCTTTCGTTCGTCCGTCCGTCAATCCGTTCTTTCGTTCGCGTCGGTTCGTTCGTTCTTTCGCTCGTCCGTCCGTCCGTCCGTCCGTTCCTTTGTTCGTTCATTCTTTCATTCTTTCCTCCGTTCGTCCTTTCACTCATTCATTCCTTGATCAACCTCTCAATCCCTATCCATTCCCATATAAGCACATTGGTAGACGCACCTGTTCTGCTCTGCAATCTCAGCAATCGATTGGCTAACAATGCTACTGAAATTGGTCGCCAGATGTTCGATCTGAAATCAAAATAAATGTGGAAGAAATAGCAATGGAGAATCAAAGTGTCATTTTTAAACACTTAAGTAAAAATTTTGGAAGAGTAAGATGCACAAACATCAAAACCAACGATTCACATGGATCGTCTAGCTGTTTATCGGAATAGGACATTCACGCATTGGCGTGTTTGAAAGATGGACATTAATTTGACGTGCTTACTTATCCTATCAGAACTACAAATGGGACAGCCAGCTACAATCGGCAGAATCGACAGAATAAAAGGACAGGCCGGCCCGCTGAAAACATCAGAAATGGGGCGGGAAAAATAACGGAGGAATGTCGAGAGCTGACCCAAGACAGAGTGCTATGAAGGAAGGCAATTGATGTCGAGGCTCAAATAGCGAATCGTTGACTTGACAAGAGTTGATGGATACGGTGAGTGGGGTACTTGTTCTACTGTATTCCTTTCTGTGTTGAATACTTGATTTCTAGCGTAGAAGAAACCAGAGACAGGGCTCTGAGTTTCCCCTAGGGGAGTGAATTTTATAAGGTGGTTTCCCTTTGCCTTCCTCGCCAATGGCGCTTTTTGAGACACATGCAAGATTCGAACACACAGCGCCCTGTGTTATGAGTCCACACGCTTATCCCTTTGACCACGGTACCACTATTTCCTTCACGCCACCACGGTACCCCATCCGCGAACCACTTCCTTCAATATGCGCCTTATTGTAATGGTTCGATTTCGGACGAGCTCCTACCGCCGGGCTAAGACTTTTAAGGGGCCACAGGCAATAACATCAAGATCTTTGATGTGTGAGACAACATCACCTTAACCAACACACTTCCACTGGAGAAACTTGAGTTATACCTCTTAAAGTCTCAAGTCATGGTTCATATTTGATTATGCAGCAAGGCATACATAAAGAAAAATTATAAATCTACATAAGAAATTCCCTTCTCTAGAAAATACTTTGTAATGATGGAAAAAGGATCTGCTTACTCCGGGCGCTCTCGTGCCAGTGTGCGATGATAATTCAGCAAGAATCATCTGATTCTCTTTCAAAGCTGCTATCAGTTTATCTGTGAATGAAAAACCAGCGGGACGATTATTTATGATAATGCATAGGAAGGAATGCAGTCAAAAATCTGAGTAACAACAGATGGCATGAAAAGTCAATACGAGTGACCTAATGTCAGCATCAACCGAAAAATGAAAGCTCCCATTCCCTTTTCGTTTGCGCTGCTCCGGGGAAATCATTTCTGCTGAGGTGAAACGCCACAACTGCCGTCAGCTCCCAGGCGCGTTAGTGCACAGTGCAGCTTAGCCGAACTGTGGTGCATAAATATGCTGAGAGGATCCGCATAGAACACAGGGCCCTTAAATTCCAAGGCAAACGCTCAATACCTGGAATCTATAGCATTTAGGTTAAAGCTTCATCTTATTTAGAAACTTTCATTTTTCCATTCATCATCCAACCTGAGATTGCGTCTCGCGTCAAAATTATGTCAAGTGAAAACAAAATGCATCTTGAATTAACTATCGGGTTATAATAAGGCAAGTCAAAGTCGAAGTTCCTTCTCTCACCATTTTAGTGAAAAGGGCCTGGCCAATCTCCACTTCCATACCCTGTGGGTCACGCAGCCGTGCAAGTACAGTGAATGCTAAGCAGGGAAGCAGCGTATGAAATTTCCCAGGTATGATGATGATAATAATAATGATAAATTCTTTACGTAAGGCTGGAGTGCCTGATAGCTCGAGGCTAATTGATGACTCTTTTTATGTATAAGGACAGGCGATTTTCCCTACCCTTCGTGAACGTAAAGCTGCGGGTTAATTCGAACCACTGATCATAGGATCGATGCGCAAAGAACTCTATGGCTATCCTGACACCTAAGATTTTATATAGGTATGATCCGATTGAGCATCAAGCCCTGACCTCTCGCACACAAAGTGAGTAATGTACCACGAAGGCAAGAATGGTGGGGCGAATGCTAAATGTTTCACGTATAGGAACGCAACAATGAGAAACTTACTTTCATCTCCAATAATGACGTCCTCAACTGGCATGTAATGCCTAGTAGGGCGAATGCTAAATGTTTCACGCATAGGAACGCAACAATGAGAAACTTACTTTCATCTCCAATAATGACGTCCTCAACTGGCATGTAATGCCTAGTAGGGCGAATGCTAAATGTTTCACGCATAGGAACGCAACAATGAGAAACTTACTTTCATCTCCAATAATGACGTCCTCAACTGGCATGTAATGCCTAGTAGGGCGAATGCTAAATGTTTCACGCATAGGAACGCAACAATGAGAAACTTACTTTCATCTCCAATAATGACGTCCTCAACTGGCATGTAATGCCTAGTAGGGCGAATGCTAAATGTTTCACGCATAGGAACGCAACAATGAGAAACTTACTTTCATCTCCAATAATGACGTCCTCAACTGGCATGTAATGCCTAGTAGGGCGAATGCTAAATGTTTCACGCATAGGAACGCAACAATGAGAAACTTACTTTCATCTCCAATAATGACGTCCTCAACTGGCATGTAATGCCTAGTAGGGCGAATGCTAAATGTTTCACGCATAGGAACGCAACAATGAGAAACTTACTTTCATCTCCAATAATGACGTCCTCAACTGGCATGTAATGCCTAGTAGGGCGAATGCTAAATGTTTCACGCATAGGAACGCAACAATGAGAAACTTACTTTCATCTCCAATAATGACGTCCTCAACTGGCATGTAATGCCTAGTAGGGCGAATGCTAAATGTTTCACGCATAGGAACGCAACAATGAGAAACTTACTTTCATCTCCAATAATGACGTCCTCAACTGGCATGTAATGCCTAGTAGTATCAAGTGCCTCCCCCATCGACAGATAATTGTTTTCAAGTTTGTCTAAGGATTCGTCTACAGATTTAAGGCCAGAGTCCTGGAATGGAAGGGAAATGGCAAACGGAAATTTAGCATTTCTCGGAAATCTAGAGGGATGGGATGCGAAGATCTCCTCGAATCCCACAAGGTAGTGAGTTCATGGAATCTTAGAGACAAACGGCAATGACGACCATTAAAAACTACATGCATGTCTTGATACTTTGAATCCATATGAATAGCTTAAAGCTTTCCTCCGTCCTTGTTTAATGAATGTAGCGAAAACAATAGCCATCGAAATCCATATACCTGAACTTTGAGCAGCTGATCCAGTGCCATCGCGTGTTTCTTCATCATATGTGCTTGCTCAAGCTGCCTGATTTCAGACTTTAACTTCTGGTTCTCTTGCCAAACATTGTACATTTGTTGCTGAAACAGAAACACACATCTACATAAACCTTGCAATCTGAATGCAATGCAAACGAGTTCCTTTGTGTTATGCCCTCCTGATGCAATTCATATTGGATAGTAAAGGGCTTCTGTGGCCTAATGTGGCCTAATGCCATAGTGCTCATTTTGTGTGCACTAAGTCGGTGTCGAGTCACACCAAAGACTTAAAAATGGCGCATGTCGCTTTCCTGCTTTGTACCCAGCGTCTCGGCAGAGACTGTAGATGTCAAACACGAATTGCTACGAGACGGTCAGCCCCAATTGGAGAATTGGCTGTGCCTGCAAAGCTATGTGGCCGAAAGACAACAGCAACCGAAAGGAGCGCCACCCTATTCACGAGAATCGTTAGAAAAGTTTGACTTTGCGCAACGGGTTTACATTCAACGCGATTCGCAAAACACCCCTTCGTCAACTAGCACTACCATTCTTACAGACATTCTGCGTGCATATGCTTATATTCATCTTCAATTTGCGAATTATGTGATTGAGTAACCCTAGAAATTATCCATACGGAATTGATTGAATAGTTTGCTAGTTGTACCGAAACTGCCTATTTCGAAATGGCGTGCATCATCAGAATGATATCAACACTACCAAAGGGCATCGAGAATAGGGAGGCCTATCCGCTTGGGAATCGTTTGAGTAACTGTACCAAATACACTTGCACCACTCCCTCACCATGCTATACATTGTGGAAAAGCTGAGAGAGCACGGTCTTTTACCGAGCAATGTTTGCTCGTAGCCCAGATCAAGACGAAATCTGCAAAGATGGAATGTTTACAAAAACTGTCACAACAAGATCATCTACCTATCACCAAGAAAATGCTATTGATACTTCGCTGTTCACTAACCTTTGCTTCCTTTTCTTGTTTCGAGAACGTATCCTTTGCCTAAAAACATATAACAGGCAACATACGATAGACTTGATTTGGAAACGATCTTTTTAACTCTACTAAATCAAAATAAATATCGTAATTCAGAATATTTGGAAGTATCAAGATAACGGATTTGATCCGATAAGAATCTTACTTCACTTCAATTAAGTATTGCAAATGTAGGATGAGAAAGCACTTAACGACACGATTTTTTACTTTATTGTGGTGAATCAAAAAGTGCAATCGCGATGAAGCGGTAGCAAAATAAGCTGCGGAAGCTGTTGAGTTGATGATATGTTGAGTTGAAGATCGAGTAAATATGCAAAATCAGGAAGAGCTTCGATACAAACGAATGTCGCATCAAAGGAGCATGAAAATCAGGCTCGAGACAAAAAAAAAGAGCGTGAAAAAGTTGTTAATGATTAAAATCATAATGTTGAAACGGTTTAGTAAGTTGATTTTTATAAAAACGGAGCAAGCATGTCACCATGTTGCTCTCATGGGAGGAGGCGGAGAACCGCACAAGTGCTAGGATGAGGCATACCTTCAAATCTAGAAACATTGCTTGCAGCATCCTGGCGTATTCCACCATGAGCCGTGCTTCTGTTACTGATTCTCGTTGCTCCTACATGAAAATAAAACGATGAATCCGACGACCGAGACAACGACAGACGTATTTTTTTAGTGGGTTATGTTGAGGAAAGGCCATGGCGGCCTATACAAAGCCCCAACAAAGGAAGAAAGAAGAAAGCGAGCAGCTAAGAGGAGAGAGGGATCAGATCAAGTTCATTGATCTTAGATTTGAAAGATAGCAAGTTGCAAGATTCAAGAAAGCAAGAAGAAGGCGAGACGTTCCACAAATTGCACGTTCTTGGGATGAATGATGACTTGTGAGACAGAGTTCATGAAGTAGGCAGTGAAACTTGGAAAGAGTTTGAATGAGTTGAGTTTCTGGTGGTTCTGATACGCCTCAGAAGAACTGGAATAATACCCCTGATCTCCTGAGAACAATGCTCGTGAAATTATCTAAAGATGGAAAGATCTCCAACTAATAGAAGTTGGGAAAGAGGTTGGAGAGATTTGGTGAGGTTAGGATTGTCGATGAGACGAATGGTTTTGCTGCAAGCTAACTTAATTGATTTAACGCTTAATTGGATTAAACAATTACTAATTAGGTTCAAATGCTTTGATGTTCTTTCAACGAAAAATCCGATTTCGAAAAAACGTATATTTCATACTTACATTCATTCCGATGCTTATTCCCGAATCTCCGGTAGCTTGCTTCCCTATGAAAAAATGTAATTTGTTGGTCATTAATTGTTGATATGAAGACCACGTTATGATGGGGGATTCCCTGTCAGAACGGAAGAATAGAAACATTCGGAAACTACTGGGAAGTAGCATGACAAAGGATGAGAAGAATTGCGTATGAAGGCCATCCACGTCAGCTTCGTGTGAATTGCTCCTCTCGCACTCAAATTCTTCCGTCACGATCTGCGCCCTACAAACCATCCTAAACGTCTTGAAGCTCTTTACTCAAACAGCTTCTAAATGAAGGACTATCACTGCACAACCTTCCCTAATGATGATCGCTTTTAATGGCACGGCCGTCCCTAAGAGGTGGAAAACATGAAGACTGAAAGCAAATAAAATTCAAATGTCAACGAAAACTCTTGGAAAACTACCTTTGTTTAAAGCCGGCTTCTCTTTCCTTTCCTTCGAAGCCCTTGAAACACGATGCTTTTCGTCTGACTGCGTAGGGACTAAGTTCTTTGAAATGTCAAGATAACTTCCATCTGCTACCGATCTTGTCTTTTCAATCCATGTTTGAGGATTGAAGGGAGTTGATGTGACTTTCGCCTTTTTCTTCTTCATGCCTTGGCTTTTGGTCGTTCCCTCTATGATGCTATGTGATGGGATAGCGCTTATATTGTGAATAAAACTATGCGTCGCTTGCTTTGCTTTCGATCCATCTTTATCTGGTTTTACCTTCGGCTCCTAAAAGTGACAAAAGCCCTTCAGATGAATCATAAAGAGCAGCTTTGAAGATGAAATCAGCATTGCTTATAAAGAAGTTGCCAGACTTAACAAGCATTGAAATAGCTACGTAACGAAAATCATTAATAAATAAACCAACTGCAAAATTATCAATTGAAACATTAAATCATCCTGCGAAATGAGAATACTTAGAAGCCTTCCTCGCACCAGTCTGCAATAAAAATACATAAGACCATGGACGAAATGAGGATAAACGAGGCAGATGTCGTGTCAATACTGGACCTTGTGAGTAAAAGAATGGACTTGTTTGGACACGGAGATCAGGGATATTATTCCAGTTCCTCTGAGGCGTGTCAGGACCACCAGAAGCTCAACTCATTCACACTTTTCCAAGTTTCACTGCCTACTCCACGAACTCTATCTCACAAATCATCATTCATCCCAAGAACATGCAATTTATGGAACGTCTTGCCTTCTTCTTGCTTTCCTGAATCCTACAACTTGTCATCTTTCAAATCTAAGATCAATAAACATGATCCCATCTCCCTCTCCTCTTAACCTTTCACTTTTTTCTTCCTTTGTTGGGGCTTTGAAAAATCTATCAAAAAGGTACCAAGGTAGAAATTACAAACAGAAGTAGCTGGAATCATTTGTGAACGTAGCGATGACTCAGCAATGTTTGGAAAATTACGACTTTACCAAATAAAAGGCATCAAATTCACCCTAACGAATAAATCAAGCCAAGGTATAACGTACCATGTATCTTGACTGGATGATTTTCGGAGCTGGAAAAAATGAGCACCGTTAACGCAGTCTCATTGCTACTGTTAGATTAGTGAGCTATATCAAATCACATCTCATATATCACTTCTAGCTGATAGCTCCCTCAATACGGAGAAGGCACAGCTTAAAAGTGATACGACGTTCAAAGACAAAAACGAGGTATGATATGGAACGATTAATCGTGCTTCTATTTTATTTCAAAGAAACGCCCCAGCTGTCTTTGAAATTCTTCTTGTAAATACTTATATAAACGTTATCATACGTTGCTTATTGTAGTTTAGGTTAGGTTGTGATTAATTTATTTTTATATTTGCTGCGCACACGTTAAAAGCAGCTTTTGTAAGCTGAAGTGTCCATCCAGTTTAACTGTTCAAAACTATAATTATAACAACCAAATCGCATAGGAAGCAAGCCCCATTCGACTGTCAGTCTATGATAAGGACCTTCTGCAGAAAACCGCAAATTATTTCTAATCTGGAAATTGTTGCTATTTCTGTTTTCACGATACTAAAAATTAACATACCCTTTTTCTTCGTCTTCATTTTTTTATCTCGTTGCCTACACAGAAGTACGATAGGTGAGATATGACAGTCTAAAGCTCGTTCTTCAACAAACACAACAGCTTGGTACATTGGTGTCTTTAGTCTCAATGACTTAGGCATCGCTTAAATCTGATAAGACTGAGACAGTCTCAACATAATGAAGCAACTAAAGATTCTTGTCTCTAGCTAATCCTTAGAGACTGCCTTCGTTCTGTCTATTCCACCAATTCTATCCCACAAATCATCATTAATCCCAAGAACATGCAATTTATGGAACGTCTTGCCCTTTTCTTGCCCTCCTTAATCATAGAACTTGCCATCTTTCAAATCTAAGATCAATAAACTTGATCTGATCTCTCTCTCTCCTCTTATCCTTTCACTTTCTTTTTTCTTCCTTTGTTGGAGCTTTGCATAGGTCGCCATGGCATTTCCTCAACATAATTCACTAAAAAGAACTAATGTAATAAAAGCCACTGAACATAAAAAGCATGTCCATAATATCTACTGGCAAAACGGCTATCAGGCAGAAACACTTTTCAGCAGGTAGAAGGTTCTTAAATGAACATTAAGACTCAGATCCGAAGACAACTTCACTTGAAACATATGCAAAAGCAGAATATCAAAGAAAATCTTACATTGAATCCAATGTTGAAGATTTTTCAGCAGAATTTTCTTCGCGCTCTGAATTCTCATTTGTATCTGAAACACCAAGAAGGCGTGGACTTAAACCGCTGCAATTCCAGGCAGTAAAACGACCGAGGAAACATGCAGATTTTTTGATGAATTTTGTTTATCTACGTTTTTTCTTCAACAGCATCAAAATTTGCTTTGATCAAAGTTTTCTGACAGTACCATATCGAAGAAGGGTCTCAAGAGAAGCAATGGCACCCTGTGGTGCCGACGCAAATGCAACAAGAACAGATATCAACGACGAAA
Organism: Pseudorhiza aurosa; assembly: GCA_964026355.1. Lineage (NCBI taxonomy): Eukaryota > Metazoa > Cnidaria > Scyphozoa > Rhizostomeae > Lychnorhizidae > Pseudorhiza > Pseudorhiza aurosa. The sequence goes on along the minus strand of OZ032125.1, from coordinate 5,683,945 downwards.
TGGGAACATAATGCGGAAAGGCCGATTAGCTAAAAAAAGCATGAACAACTAGCAGTCAGGATATTTGCAAAAGAAACTAATGCTCGCCTCCTTCACTTCATTGGGCAAAGAGTCTGAGCAAAGCATGGCAACGAGGTAGGAGTTCTCGAAAACGGTAAATATCCCAGCATGCATTTAACTCAACGGGTGCTTAACAGCTAACAGTTCTTTCTCACCAACGCTTACCATTTCGAGTGGAGTCTTCTTCATTCTCAAGAACTATGTGTTTTGGTGAAACTTTACCATCGTAGTTTCCTGTCACAGTATTGGTTTCGTGGCTTTGTTTCTGTCTGTCTGGCAAAGGCGAATGGCGGATGGCTTTGACGGGCGAGAACACTTTGTGTGTGGTTGTTGAAACTTCGCTTGAGTCAGGGTGGAGGACTGGGCCAGATGCGTCAACAACCAAAACCTCCTTCCTGTAAGGAACCATTTTTTAAAATATTATGATCCACCACTATAATCATAACATTACGACATCGCTTACAAATACATGCATGTCTATCCATAAGACACAAAGACGAGTAAGCATTTCACAAATTTATGAGAAAATTAAAAAATATATCTTATACATGGGTGGCACCTGAATTCAATTCACATCAAATATGAAAGCTATTTGCGAGTTGGGGAGTGAGTTCGCAGTTTTTTGAGAGGACTATACAAGCAAGTCGCGAATGACAAAAGAGGACGTGTCAATATTCCGCAATCAGCCCATTCAAGCAGCGACCAGAGGACAAGTTGTTGTCGACGGATTGGTGAGTATTCTTTCTCTTTATGTTAGGGATCCAGAATGAAATAGGATTGAATATCGAATAGTGACCGTTTCAGATTTCGTTGCGTTCAGATGTACTTTGTTTTGAAATGTCAAGTGAACTTTTCTGATACGCCTTTCGTGATGGGCGTTCGATGAAGAAGTAAAAGATGTAGGAGATTTAAACGAGACTAGGTTCGAGTACACTAATTTCACTGAGAGAGGAGCAAATTGGGAAATCATACAGCTGTCTGATGAACCACACGACACCGCTGTCAAGATCTTCAGTTGCCCATGTCTTCAACTATGATTCTCTCAACTTTTGGATTTTTCAAGTTCCTAGAAACTCTAATTTTCCGAGTAATTTTCAAGCAAGTTCCTTGATTTCTGTTTGAAATTTCAAATTTCCTGGTTTTTCTTTTCAACTTGTAGGTCCTACCACGTTGGGTTTTTTTCACAACTGACCCCACTCAAAACCGCTTCTATTGAGCCACCTCTGATCAAATCAATGAATTTTTTCTTAAATCAGATTAATTAACAAGAGCAGCAGCACTTGCAACATTAAATTTTATGTGTACATGTATGTATGTCTTGGGCAGAGAGGGATAATAAATTGCGGGGAAAGCTAAGTGGGGGCATTGCGACATCCTTTTCAACTCCATTGTTTCATGATGTGTCTTCAGGTGTTGTAAATACAAATCCTTTTAAAAAATTAGCTTGTACCTGATTGGATAGCAGTTATCAAGGAATCATCGATATACGGGGATTAGAGTAGACATTGACAAGAAAGGATCTCCGGGTTGAACATTGGTTTATTTCTGGAACAGATGTCGTAGGTATGTTGTGCGAATGATGATGAGCGGTGCTTCAGTAATCATGCGATTGAGATTACCCTCGTTAATGCTTATGCCTTTAAAATCTCCAGTATGACTTGCAAGGTTGGCAACATTTGCCTAGACAACTGATCGATAAAAGTCAAAAATGTTTCTCGGTAATAATCGCCATGTAGAAGTCTGAGAGGTGGTGCATAGGCGTAGAGTTCTCCAGGGGGGTTCAAGTGGAATTCTTTTGGGGATTTCATTCTGTGTTTCTCATGATACGAGAAACAAGAAAGACAAGTAATATTCGTTTAGCAGTGAGCTGTGCACTTGGATGCCGGAAACGCATTCTTTCTAAGAGTGCTTTTTACAAAAGAATTCATAAGTTCATCGGTCGAAAGATGCATAACGTCAACTTTTTGAACGTTCATAATCGCAACGGCGTTCAGTCGCTCTTGAGACATTTCTGATCTCAGGTTACTTTTGAATCGCCTTAAGCAACATCCAACGGATACAGCTAGATGATTGAATGAACCGTTAATTTCTCAGGGGGGTGTGAGCCCCCAAGCCCCCCCCTCAAAGTCTACGTCTATGGTGAGGGGTATACCTACTTTCTTCTTGAGGGCATTGTAATCGAGGTTCGTTTCAGATCCCAAATGTCAATTCAAGAATATACAGATACTTATCTACTGTAACTTTAAGAATATATCAGATATTTATCTACTGTAACTGTAAGAGTATATCAGATATTTATCGACTGTAACAATAAGAATATATACGATATTTGTCGACTGTAACAATAAGAATATATCAGATATTTATCGACTGTAACAATAATAATATATCAGATATTTGTCGACTGTAACAATAATAATATATCAGATATTTGTCGACTGTAACAATAAGAATATATCAGATATTTATCGACTGTAACAATAAGAATATATCAGATATTCATCGACTGAAAATAGAAGCATGTCTAGCGGAGACTTTCACCAGTAATAATGCAAGGGAAGATAGCCAGGGAGGTCAACTTGCAGGCTGGATGATCTGATAGATTGAGAAAGTAGCTCAAGAAAATCAAATGATGAGCTGTGTCGTCGGGTAGAAATGAAACTGGTTTAGTGATGTTTTTCAACATGCAACGACACAAAGGAAAGAGCGATGTCAATAAAAAATGATAAAAATCATAATTACAATCATGTAAATGATCAATTGACATCAAATCAATCTCAAATTGCTGGACTACCTGTATAAATCGGGCTTCTGCAGCATATCCAAATCATCAGCAACAAGAGATTCTTGCAGTTCTAAAAGTAAAGAAATCCACATTGCAATTGGCAGATCCAGGCCCCGTCGACACGCCTGGACGGGGGTGATTTTGAAAATGCTCGTGGTGTGGACGCAGATTTATTTGAAAATGAATGAAAATAATGGCGATTTAGAAAACGGGGATGTTATACCGCTTCATTTATATTCTCAATTTATCTACATAAAATACCCTGCTAAAACAATACTTATATACAATAACTACAAATTACAAATACATACTTAAAACAACATATGGTAGATAAAAAAATTTCTGCATGCGTGAGAATTTCTTTAGGAGAAGCTCTCTCGATAGAAATCAATTCTTCCTCAATATGGTTAAATGTTTACCTAATCATTTAGCAAGTTACCAGGTCAATAGTCATCAGTTTACAATCAGTTTTGGTAGTTTTCCTTACATTGAAACATTTTCAGCTTTTCAGGTGGGGTGGGCAGCACCCACATGGACTAACATAGCAATTATAGGTTCTAGTTGAACTTGTGTAGCGACCACAGCTTTCTCACCCTCGTTCGTATTTCCACCATTCTACTACTTCAAATTACCATTACCTTAAACATTTCTATGCCTTCATTCTCACGCCATTTTCTACCATACTTCAAATCAGCCCTTATTGATCTACTCTAATCACATCAGCAATCATATCCTGTCAGCCCTTTTAGTGACAAATTACAGTAACTTGTGCTTATTGCTATGTTTTTATATAAGCACATTATTATCATCGAATGAGTTGCTGAGACCACAGTGCAAATCGTGGTGTCTCTGGCTCCATTCTCTCTGTACGTTAAATAAGATTAAGAAATTTCCCAGGAGGTTGAGACTAGCAGCATTAATTATTTTAGGAGCGTTGCACGTGCAGCTACAAAATTCCTTGACTTGCAAATAGATTTATTTGATAGGAAAATGCGATTGGCTTGTCTTTAAGTTTTTTTTCCACATGGTCGAAGTCCAATTTTGAAATACAGATCAAAATCCAATATGACAGCCTGAAATTGGGTACTTTTAAATCATATGCAACATATTTCTAAATTACGTATTCCAATATGCTTCAATCACATGATCAATCAATCAATCACAAAACACTTACTTTCTTCTCCAGTCATATGATGTTTTGAAGATAACCTGAAATCAGATAAAAAAAATTAATTGAGATCTGAATAAATAAAAGAATGTATATTTAAATGTCAATTAAATTTCAAGAAGATGGCTTTTTCCAGATAAAAAATCAGTTTTGAAAAACAGAATTACATTTCTTTTGCCTTGCCAGTTGACCCAGTATTGTGGGAAATCCATCTTACTCCCTTGTCATGGGTTGTTGATATGACTGGAAGAAAGGAGAGCATAAATCAGGAACTAGCAGAAGAAATGGCTAAGTTTTCTATCTTTCAAGACATTCAACACATTATAGGGTCTTCAAAAAGGATACAAGCAATTGCTTATGGGTCATTCCATGTCAATTTACGAGACCAAAAATTGAATGGACACCCAATACCTTTATCATTGCTAATTTTTGGTTATTTGCACACAGCACGATTTTCCTTGAATTTCAGCTCAATATCTTTATCTGTTTTTGATTTATTCAATATTACCCACATTTTTCCTAAAATGCTCACTGGCAGCCATTTTGAATTGCAGTAAAATTTACACAATAGCATTTGACATTTTTACAATTACTCGTTTTTAAAAAACCACTGATTATCATACTCGAACAGTGTTTGCATCATTTCCATTTCATCATTTGTATTTTTGGATCTACAGGGAGGCTTAACAGAAGCGAATTCAACACCCTGTGGATTAATACATCTTTTCCCTCCTTTTGTAACTCTGTGATACCCCCGCCATCTTCTCAACTCCTTAAAAACACAGCTTTCTGGATCGTTATTCAAAGACACACCAGGGACATTTGACTCGTCTAACTTAATTAACGCATTGTTTTTCATATTGTTAGACATCCCAACTGACCTTGTCTGCAAACCAGTCTCAAAAGCCTTTGCATACAGCATTTCTGCTGAATTATGATGCATGCATATTTGCACGCTATTAAATATTGTTATGCAAATGATGGTCCAAATGTTCACGAGCCATTCATTAAGTGCCTCTTTTCAACATCTCCTACCAGTTTCGATTAACTTTTAAAGAGGCTGATGATCGATCATTAAGTGAGTTGGTCAATTTTTACTAAACAAACCGCATTGCATACTTTGAGTGCAGCAGAAACCAGAGAGAGCTCTGAGTTTTTTCCGGAGATATGGATTTTACTAGGTGATTTCCCATTGCCTTCCTCCATCAATTGCATTTTTATGGTGACACATGCAGGATTCAAACTGACAATCTTTATGTTGAGTCCGCACAGTTAACCACCACACCACGGAACCACTCAATAAACAAGTACCAATAAGGAGAGGACAATAAACAGTAACAACACTCATTAGATAAATAACAGGCAAACCAAGGCACACAACAAACCTTCCTTTGAATAGAAATCTGATGTAGATCTATCAGGAAATAAAAAATGGAGTTAAGAAAGCTGGTTTCCAGCCAAATGGTAAAAAGATGATTACTGCATCAAGTCAATGACTTATTTAAAAGGCAACGCATTTCACCTTACAAAAAACATTCCAACTGAATAGGTCCCCTAAGTTGGTATTTGAAAAATCAGTAAAATGCATTTAGAAAGAAATCATTATATTTTAATCCATTTGAGCAAACCAAATACTTCATTCAAGACTCCTGGGAAAGTTTGCATTGGGAGAAGAACCCTTTTATGCAGCTACCAGGTGTGAAGAAAGGAACTTATATTGCACCATTTTGAATTCTTGATATCTACATGACAGGTAGTTTTGAAGGCATTTTAAGGCATCATTGGCAAATTTCAATCATAATAAGAGATTGGACACAATCAAAAGCAATAAGACAATACAGTTAGGTACCACTCAATACCTCCAGCTGCCGTCACCATCCAACCCAATACAAGTAGGAATAAATTCAAAAAAGTTCTAAATGCTAAAATAAGCAGATATGGTATCACTAGCTAATTTTGGTGAGAATGTTTTGGAGAGACTTCATTCTAAAAACATATTGGCTGGTATAACTACTGAAAAGAAAAATTTTACAAGTAAATTCTGGTTTAAGAAATATAATTTTTCAAGTTTTGTTTGGAGTATATTCTTAAGAGCCTGCCATTCTTCTTTTCAATGGTACAAAGCCGGAACAACTCCAGTACATGAGAAAAGTTAGCAACCCAACATGACTATTATTGTCAAGAGAGTCAAAATGATATTTTAGTGATTTTGCTTACCTACTCAGTTCTTCTTGCCACGATGCAGTACTGTCAGTAAGGATGCCTTGATCAAGTGCTCTGTTCAAAAGATTATCCAGTTAACATTATGATAATTGCTGTTCTATCTCCATAAAATGCATCAAAAAGCTGACGGACAATCAAACACACAACTTTTGCATTTTTCTACTCTGACTGCTGGCTTTAGGGGGTGACAAGATGTGGCAATAAATAAATATAATGAACGAGAATAAATATAATTGAAGCGCAACCAAAAGCCACGTAGGTTAAAATTGCTTTCGCCATAGAAGTACCATTATTGTATTAGAAAATATTGCAAGCCAGGCATCATATGAAACAATTTTGCAAGTGGAACTTAAACTGCAATCTACATAAACTCGTTTCTTTTAAGGGAAAAATTTAACGACAGTGGCATTTCATGAACAAAGAGGGCACTTTCTCGCTCATTAAAATTCATGGGGCGGGGGGGGGGGGGCAAGTGCCCCCCTGTTCCTACATTTCTGGATGCAATAATCTGTGGGTGGTTATCCTTTGAGATAAAATTTAAACTGAGATTATTTTGGCACTTGGGGATTTTGAATATTTGAATAGACTTAGGTGTTACCAAAGCCAAAGGAATCCTATGAACTTGAGGTAGGTCATCTTATCATCCGAATGAACTGCCATGGAAGCATTTAATTCAGGCCCTTGTCATCACGATGCTATTAGCTCAAATTGCGTTCGTTTTCCTCTGAGCAATTAACATATATTAAATAATTTAATACATCCTACTTTGATTTTGGATCCTTTGAAACAGCCCCATTTTCAGCAGGCTGGTAAAGTTCTCGTTTCGCATAATTGTAGGAAGCCATTACGTAAAGCGCGCCAAAAGTGAAAACAAGATATTATTCTATGTTAGAGGAAGGGGAACATGCGCAGATTTAAAACTTCTTAGTGCATACGCATAGATTTTAGTGTCAACTTGTTGGAATGAAGACAGAATGTTTGAATCAATAATAATCAGCAATACAGAAGGGAGTTGAAGATTTCTCGAGGAAGGTTGGCGATTTCAGTAATGACAGTTTTCGTTCATGTTTTGGCTTCTGCGCAAGTTCGTGCTTTGATACATCAAGTCAAAATTGTTTCTTCAATGGCAGCGCGCCGTGCAAAATGGTACCAAGTGGGTAGCTGAACTTGGCCTAAATAAACTGTCTCATTTTATCAAATTTTGAACCGAGCCAAGGTATAAGCATGGCCTCCGAAAAAGAGCTACGCATCTGGGCTTCTGACAGGCTGCACGACAGTTTAGGTATGTCTGATAACTGTGTTGTGGAGTACCTCGTAACACTTGCTGGAAAGTCGTCGGACAAATCTAGGTATATTAAAAAGATTGAGGATTTAGTTGGGGATGACCCACGAGTTAAATCAGTAGCAGAAGAGCTGTGGATGAAAGTGCCCAGGAAAGGCAAAGCAGAGAATATGAACCGGGTAAAAGAGAGAGAAGCTATTGCACTGCAAGAAAAATACTCTAGCTATCAAATGCTGCCTGACGAAGACAGCAATGAAGAATCTCCTGCTCAGACAAGGAAAAAGGACAAGAAGAAGAAGCACAAGAGAAATATCCGAAAAAGGAAGTCAAGTGCTAGTGAATCAGACAGTGATATTGGAAGTGCGGTTAAAACTGACAAGAAGAAAGGCAAAGGCGCAAAGCACACAGACCCTTCTGACGATGATTCAGAGGAAGAGAGAGTGAAGGATTTGAAAGAAAGGGATGAATTCGCTGAAAGGTTGAAGAAGCGAGACGAGAAAAAGACAAGGAAGCTAAAAGGAGGAAAGGGTGATGCCGGTGAGGAAGAAGAAAAGAAGATAGAGAATATGACTGCTGAAGAGCACGAAAACATGATGAAAGACTTAAGAAAGAAAGCCAGGAGAGATTATGTAAAGAAGCGCAGGGTGGAGAAGTTGGAAGAACTGAAGGAAGATATAGAAGATGATGAAAGGCTTTTTGAATCAAGAGAGCTCACCGCTAGGGAGAAGTTGGAAAGAGAATACAAGAAGAAGATATACAAATTTGCCAGTGAGTATGAGAACCTCAATCAAGTGCAAAAAGAAAACAGGTATATGATGCCAAAAGATGATTTGCAGATTGTTGACAATTTTGAAGAAGAAATGGGCATCAATGAGCCTGGTAACTTGTCAGAGCAGAAAAGATGGGAAGAACATAAATTAGGTGATGCAATCATGCATTTTGGTGCAAGGGACGCTAAAATCAAAAGCAAAAAGCAGGAAAGTGAATACGAGTTGCTTGTTGAGGACACTCAAATAGATTTCGTTATGGCTGGCCAAATGGCAGGAAGCAAAGGACATGAGGTAGAAAAGTCTGAAATAACTATGTCTGAATTAGAGATGAAAAAGTTGTCAATGAAGGAGACAAGAGAGAGTTTGCCCATTTTCCCATTCAGAGAAAGCTTACTTGATGCGGTTGATAATCATCAGATTTTGATAATTGAAGGGGAAACAGGGTCAGGCAAAACGACGCAGATCCCACAGTACCTCTTTGAAGCAGGTTACACAGATGGCAATGTGAAAGTTGGATGCACGCAGCCGAGACGTGTAGCGGCTATGAGCGTGGCAGCTCGAGTGGCAGATGAAATGAGTGTGAAGCTTGGGAATGAAGTGGGCTATAGCATTCGTTTTGAGGACTGTAGTTCAGATAAGACTGTTATTAAGTACATGACAGATGGTATGCTGCTGAGAGAGTTTCTAAGAGAGCCAGACCTTGCAAGTTACAGTGTGATCATCATAGATGAAGCCCACGAAAGGACTTTGCACACAGATATTCTCTTTGGTTTGGTTAAAGATATTGCAAGATTCCGGAAGGACATAAAGCTTCTTATTTCCAGTGCAACTCTAGATGCAGAGAAGTTCTCATCGTTCTTTGACGACGCTCCAATATTCCGCATACCAGGAAGAAGATTCCCTGTGGACATATTTTACACAAAAGCACCAGAGGCTGATTACATTGATGCATGTGTCGTGACTGTCTTGCAGATTCACCTCACACAGCCTATGGGTGACATCCTTGTGTTCTTAACTGGTCAAGAAGAGATTGAGGTCTGTCAGGAGCAGTTGACTGAAAGGACTCGCAAGCTTGGCACAAAAATTAAAGAACTTCTAATCCTCCCTATTTATGCCAATTTGCCATCGGATCTTCAGGCAAAGATTTTTGAGCCAACACCTCCTGGTGCCAGGAAAGTTGTTCTTGCAACAAACATTGCAGAAACGTCACTGACAATTAATGGAATAATCTATGTAATTGATCCTGGCTTTTGCAAACAAAAAAGTTACAATCCAAGAACAGGAATGGAATCACTAGTTGTCACGCCAGTTTCAAAGGCGTCAGCTAATCAAAGAGCCGGAAGGGCAGGCAGAGTAGCAGCAGGAAAGTGTTTTCGTTTATACACAGCCTGGGCTTATAAAAATGAGCTTGAGGACAATACCATCCCAGAGATTCAGCGTACAAATCTTGGTAATGTTGTGCTGCTTCTCAAATCACTTGGTATCAATGACTTGATTCATTTTGACTTTATGGATCCACCCCCTGCAGAAACATTGATTCTGGCATTGGAACAGCTGTATGCACTAGGTGCCTTGAATCATAAAGGGGAACTCACAAAGCTAGGGAGAAGGATGGCTGAGCTGCCTGTTGATCCAATGATGTCCAAAATGATAATTGCTTCGGAAAAGTACAAATGCACAGAGCAGGTTGTAACGATTGCTGCAATGCTATCTGTTAACGCGTCAATATTTTACAGGCCTAAGGACAAGATCGTTCACGCCGACAATGCAAGGAAAAACTTTTTCAGGTTTGGTGGCGATCATTTGACACTGATGAATGTCTATGACTGCTGGGCTGAATCAGGGTATAGCACGCAGTGGTGCTATGAAAACTTCATCCAGTTTCGATCTATGAGACGTGCACGGGATGTAAGGGACCAGCTGGAGGGACTCATGGAGCGAGTTGAGATCGAAATGACAAACAATCCAAGTGATACTGTCAGCATTAGGAAATCTATTACTGCAGGTTATTTTTACCACACAGCAAAATTCGGTAAAGGAGGACAATACAAAACTGTTAAGCATCAGCAAACTGTCATGGTTCACCCAAACAGCTGTTTGTTTGAGGAGCAAGCAAGGTGGTTGGTGTATTTTGAGCTGGTGTTTACTACCAAAGAGTTCATGAGACAAGTTATCGAAATTGAAAGTAGCTGGCTGCTAGAAGTGGCCCCGCATTATTATAAAGAAAGGGAACTTGATGATTCAACAGCAAAGATGCCCAAAAAGAAGGGCATAACAACAGAGGAGGCCAGAATTGGGTGATCTCAAAACACCTTGATCATCTTAGGTAACTCCTGCCAACTCACAATGCCACAGTGTCAATGGAATATGTATTATATGCAGAACAGCTTGATGTGGTGAACAGACCATGGATAGTGGTACTTGAGAACTCTCCATCTTCCCATTTGGTATGACAAAGAGAAATACAACTAGATGAACCTTGTTCTATGCAGAACATCAAAAGGGCCAAAACATCTATTGATAGCGAACAATCTGGGAAATAATATATTCCCTGGATTCTCTGTAAATTGTTTGTCAAAATCAGAAAGATGCCTTTTCAGGTTAGTGTATACCGTCTTTTTCTCTAACCTTTTTTGCGTGCTATTGGATCAAATTCATATTATGAACGTCCAATAAGATCAACAAAATTTTGTTAGTAAGACATGCTGATAGGAAGAGCTACTGTAGTTGTGAACAGAATTGCACGAGTTCTTCATGCTGGATTCAGAATTGCAACTGTACCCCCGTGAAAATGAATAGGAACGCAGTCATAAAATCTACCCAGCCTCATAGAAGACAACCTGACATTTTATTTTGATGCCACATTTCTGCCTATGGCTAGGCAATAGGACAAGCCAATCTCCAGCTCCGGTAAACAAATTCTTTCCGATCTAACCATGATTTCTTGGACTACTCTGTCCTTGTCCTTTCCCTAAGGTGACATTCAGTTTCAAGAAATGTTGACAGGAAAACATGAGATACTTAAAAACACAAATTATGCATATTTATCTCATTTGTCTTTTATTCATTAATGCAATGTTACCTTGACATTCTAGTGTTTACAACTTTCAAACAATAATTTTAGCAACAGATTGGTAGAGTCAGTAAATAGAGGAGCTATTAAAGCATCTAGCTGAAAATTTATACTTGCATCATTACCACCATAAACCCAGTGTATGGAGCACAATCTAATGAAACGTGCAGTTTATAAAATGTTAGTAAAAACTTTGTCAGTTTAATTTCTACATGAAATTCACATCTAACTGGTGAACATCAATTAGAACTGTGCCTGTGGTATTTGTTCAATGAAAATTTTGATTCACTGGTATTTATGGTGGAATTACTTGAGTATATGAAAGCAAAGTGGTAAAAACTGTCTCATCAATTTGCTTCAGTTTCACAACAAAATTGAACTTGACAGATCTTGTGAAATCAAAATTTATGCTCGAGCGATATGTCCGAGAGCTTTAGTCCTTGAGGTGCTGAATGGAACTTAAAAAGGCCTCATAAAACTTAAGGTGGGAGTTTGGGCTACCTGAGACCCTTAGTGTCAAGATTTGATGCATCAGCCAAGTGACAATGGCTTCCAACGAAGGAAGTTCCAAGAATTGAGGGCTATATAAGCTTGCAGAGTTTTGCAAACTGTTAATTGTTGAGAGCATTTGCAAAGCTATGAAATTGCAGAAGTGTTGTATCTACCTACTGTAACCTGACAGTGCTGGCTGAGCATTCTGCTTGTGCTCAAGCAATTATTAGGCCCTGGAATACTTTTCAATCTTTTTTTGCTATACGAGATGCTACTCATAAACCCTACAGAAGTTGGATCTTAATCAATACATGCAATGAAATCAAGCTGTTCTTAAAACTCTTGCTACTTACTTTGCCTTAAAATGTACACATACTATATTTACATGACAGATTCATAGGGTGGTTTTTCACAAAGGGAAAGAGTCAAATTGTTCCATTACACGTTCTGGTGCAAAGTATCCAAAGAGTTCATTATCAAAGGAGCTGTTCACTTGGACTGACCCATAATCACTTGTTTGGCTTGATCCTCCTGATGAGCTGGGCATAATATCCAAAACATCCCCTTCACTGCAAAAGCTGAAAAATTTAAACAATGTCAGTCCAGCTTTGATCAAATTCAGAAGAAATTGCTAAACATCATGTATAACACTTCGTATTACATCGATAATATCAATCACATCAAATTACCAATCACATTACATCAAAAACACGACAAATCATTCTTTAAAGAATCTCTCAGAAGTGGACACAATGAGGTACTAATGAGGTACTACTACTACTACTAGTTTTAATGACTATTTAGCTGAATACCCACCTTGATGCTGCAAATGGATCAGCACTGTCATTGGCTACATCTTCAGGGTCCCACATGTGGAGGCATCTTCTCCACTTTTTCATCTGACCTTGCCAAGAACGTGTGCTACACTGTTGATACTTGTCTGGTGTCCAGGGATCCTCTTGCTTTCTTTCTTTCCTGAATATAACGTTATACAATTTAAGACCACTACAACACACAGATCTACAACTTTAACTGAGGCAAAGAGTACGGAAACAGCATCAAAAGAGAAGCATTGGTGTGGAACCAAGACCAGCCAAAGATGCTTAATACAGGGGATCAGGAAGTATCTAAATGAGATTGATAAAAACCCAATGTCATGCACTGATATATCTCACATCTAACCTATTGTGCATTCTATCTTATTTTCTTACGTAGACCATCAGCACTGTGAAAAATGAAACAGCAGGTAGGAGGTTGGACTTTTCACTTTCCTTGTTGCTTGTCTGTTTCAGTGGTGCTGCAACGTAGTGGTTTAAGCATGCGGACTCACAACACAGGGGTTGTCAATTCGATTCCTCAATGTGTCGCTTTTGAAATGCCCTTGGTGAGGAAGGCAACGGGAAACCACCTTGTAAAATCAATTTCCCCAGAAAAAACTCAGAGCCCTGTCTCTGGTTTTTGCTACGCTTGAAATAGAGTATACAGTGCAGTTTTATCTGATTCTCAGATCAATAGCTAAATCAGCTTCTGATTATGGTCGACCACCACTTGAAAGGAAGCAAAAACACAGGCACAAAACACATATGACATTCCCAAAGAGTGCTTGCAGCAGTGGCTGCGCATTTTTTAAACGAATGATGATTTATGCTAACACAAGTTCCATTGCAAAATGATACTGGCAAATTGGGTCACATGATTCTGGTATTTTTATTGCTCTGTTAATCCGTATATGAGCTGCAGTCAGTCTGTCATGTTCCTACTGGCACTACAGGGTGTCCTTTACTGCCTATAATTCTAAAAGCATTGATTGAGTTTTTTTTCTATTGAGAACGCTTCTTGCTAATATATTCTGCTAAGTCAAAAGAATTACTCTAACAGTTAGACAAGAGCAAATAAACCTCAATGGATTTAAAAAACCAATGGTCGCAATGGGTTAGTCAGAAAGTTATATATCACAAGAAAGCAAAATTTACCTTGACACGTGTTTTATGTACATCTCATATCCAAGTGTATTTTTGCCCATATCAATTTGCTTTTGTCTTTGGTTCAGCCTGTGTGGATCAGTGACGATTGTTTCCAAGGGAGAATTTTGCCCACCTGCCCCATCCTTCTTTTGCTTTTTATCCATGTCCAGCTTCTTTCTTGGCCTGTCAGAAGAATTTGTCACATTCAACTTCAAACTATTTTGGCTTGTTAGCAAAACATTCCACAAGAACCTAAATCTGTTGTTTGCTAATTATTGAACTGATCTTTTGTTTAATTACTGGTTGCAATACACTCTTTCCCCTTGCAAAAAAAATCTTTCTGCACCAAAAGCAAAAACAAATGTTCATTAAATTGCAACTTAATACTTATCCCTCTATAAACTAAAACCGAAAGTCCTGTGGTTGAAAGAGCATCAGGAGAGGTACCATCCTGAGTCACCACATTGAGAGGTAGGGTAACCAGTTGATTTCTTGCCACACCTCATCCCTAGCAATGCCCAAGGTACCGCACTTTAACCCTAGCAATGCACCAGGTACCATTGCATGTAGACAGAAGAGGCAAAGATAAATGCGCATAAAGGTACCATGAACCCAGACGCCTGCACAATAGACATTTGCTCTTACAACTAGGCCAGCTACCTCTCCAAACTTAAACCTAGGTCTTGTAAATAGTCGGACATTCTAAACCTATTCAAAGATTAAATCAACAACAAATAATGCTTACCCTTGCTGTTGCTTATATTTTCGTCTAGCCTTTTCTATGTACAAAGACCTTTCCTCCTTCTCAACTTCATCAGCCCAGTTAATTGGAGAACTGAATTCCGGGTCTGATTCAATGCTAAGACAAAATAGAGGAATAATGTCACTTCAAAAAAGGTAGCGGCCAGGAAAATTGCTGCTTAAAAGAAAGTTGACTAATGGCCAGAGTTCAGTTCACTTTTTATGCCTTAAATTCTCAACTTACAACACAATAAATACAAATATTTAGCTACAATATACCAGCAAAACTAAATCAAGTAATTCAAATAAACTTGCTATTTTTTTAGTGAGTTATGTTGGGGAAAGGCCATGTTGGCCTATACAAAGCCCCAACAAAGGAAGAAAGAAGGGAGCGAAATGCTAAAAGGAGAGAGAGATCAGATCAAGTGTGTTGATCTTAGATTTGAAAGATGGAAAGTTCTGGGATTAGGGAAAGCAAGAAAGCAAGACGTTGCATACTTATAAAAGTGAGCGGAAATATAACTGGTAACTATTTCCTCATCAACTCATGGGTGCATTTCACCTGGCATCCATAGATGAACGTAGAGTCAATTAAAGCATATCTAGTCACTACTGCCAAATCATGGAGCCATCTGCCTTACAGACCCAGAGCACTGATACTTGAAGGAAACATTGCTTTTGCAGTATAACACATTCCGGAACTCGTTCCGTTCAAAACAGTCTCATAGGAATATGTCTCCAATACCAAACTAGATAGAGACCTTTCCGGGTCAGCGTTTTTCGCACCTCTCCTTAGATGAATGAACTCGAATCATTGTCACTTACGAGTCATTGAAGTTTGATTTGGCCGATCTGTTTTCTTGAGTCCTTATCTTTCTTTGGTTAACCTTTTTCTTATCTGGATTTTCCGAACTTCCAAATGAACATTTTCGCTTGTTTCGACTATTCCAGCGTTTCTGTGACGCAACGGGTGAGCTGAATTTCGGGAAACTGCAAAATGATTAAAAGAATCAAGAAAAATGATATAGTATTTGTAACATCTAACGTTAAATCTTTCATTTGATTTTATGTTCTTAGACGAAGCGCGAAGACCAGACGTAATAAGATAACCGCGCCATTTCCAGCAAAGAACAAATATAAAATTTCGCGCCAATTTTCATCCAACGCGACAAAGCATCAAAGTCGATGATCCTAGGAACTGAAAGGGGAAAACCTCGTAAAACTCACAATCAAATGCAATCGATGCACGAAAATTTGCAGAAATCACTTGATGTACTACAGAATGCAACCTTCTTTCGCTATGCATCGAGACATTGGCAGCCTGGGCTAGGCTAGGCCATGTGTTCATCGTTTCCACCATTCGATTTCTAAAGGTAGCTGGGGTCCAAAATCTGGATCAGATGAATAGGTAAGACATCCGTAGAATAATCTAAATAAAAAGCTTAGTACCTTTGCTCCATTTTTGTGATCTTGTGAGTTTTGGAAACGCAATAGGTGAGCTGCTTAAGACTGCGGTACCTTCCCAGGATTAGAATCAACTGTCCTAGTGGAGCTGACAAGTTTTGGCGCTAATTTTAGCAAGAACCAATCAGAGAAAGCCATATCCGAATAAGGAAGTTTGGTCGATATAATAAGATAATAAATCTCCCACAATGCATTAGAATGGAGGGACTCATTTGCCTGCATTAAAGCAATGCTATTCTAAGGCGATCTGTAGGTTTATAAAACTCCAATTTCACGATTTCATCTACAATGAGAGCAGCCTTTTAAAATGAAACCGGTGAATGAAGAAGCAGCAAATAGATAGGCTTCGAGTTAAATAGTGGCTGGGAAGGAGCGTACTCTCCCAGGATGCAAAGCGACATTGCCAGGTCTGTACATGCGCACTCCACCAAGTGTGTTCACTCGCGGCCATTGAGTGAGTAAACGTGCGGAACTGGAATCATGTCAAGATACTCAAGACCACCAAACACATCTTTATTTATTCGAAATGTCCACCCAGATTCAAGGTAAACAATGTCATTTTCTAATAGTTTCCCAAGATTTTTTCTTCTGCTGTCCTAACGTTATACAGCTTACGCGTGGGTACAAGAAACATCAGCATGGCCTTGAGTCTTTATTGTCCTCTTCATCTATCGCATGGAGCCTTTTTACAGCCTATTTCTCGTTAGATATTTGCATCAGTGATTGCACTGAGTAGCAGGGATTTGTTTTGAGAGCCAGCTGCTTCAGGTGATCAATGTCAAGGATAATTTGTTAGAAATCGGTTACACACGTTTTCCTTTGTACTCAAACGTGCAGGACATATACAAAGCAAAATGTAACGGTGAAGTGACCTTGCACGGGCATCCCCTCGTTTCATTCAAGGCTAAATTGATATGCAATGAATGAAGCGTAGATTTATGAAAGTTTATCCTCCAACAACATCTCTTTCCGCCACTCTGCTCCTAGCACTATTGAAAATATGGCAGTTTCTGCAGAGACCACAGACTTATCGGATTGCAACTGTATTCCTTGCCAATTATGTTTGTCTTGGAACATGTGCAGGATTTAAGTATGACCCTTGAAGAGAAACGTGTGTAATATTGTGTAACATTGGGATTGTGGGCTCCAATTCTGCACACTTGCACACTTCCCAACAAAATACCAGCAGTTGGGGGGAAAGAAGAGATCCAACTCGTGATTACTGACTTCTGTAGAAAGAAAACTTGGATTTCTGTCTCTATGCTTGGATGTAAAGCACCCTAGCAACCAATGATTTCCAATGGAATTACTTGATGAAATCAATTTCACTCAAACATGTAGATTTGTCCACTCACATTAAATCAGAACACTGGAAGATGGCAGTTAATCTGCTGGGATGTGGACCTCTCAATGTTAGATTTTGGCTTACTCTGGTGCTTAAGATTCTAAAGGAGTTCTAGATGTAAAGAACTCTTCCACATGACTTAAGTAGCATGAATGGTGTTGCACCCTCATTTTGCTCAATGAATTTCAGCAAGGACTGCAAACAACATAGAAGCATATTATTAGAAACCCTTTTGACTTATGATTTCTGCCCAAAGTGCACAACATGAAAGGTGACTGGTTACTAATGATGATAACATGATTATTTATACAGGGTTGCCTTTCCAGAAACATATGTGCTGTTATCAATAAGGGCCCTGTTAAGCCTGTCTTCGTTTGTATTCAAGCAAAAATAACATATGACAAATCCCCCGCATGTGGAGAACTGATACCAAATTATATTTACATTAAAGGCAGAGAGTGCAGCTTTTGAATTATCTTTGGAAAACAACAAGGGCCCTTGTGGCTCTTGATCCTACCTTTATTACATCACACCCTATTTCATGCTTACTCCCATACTGATTGTGACTCAAGTTTGAGTCAAAACTCTTATTGAATGGTCTTACACAGTATTTTTCTTTTGTATTATTGGATTAGTCAGTAGTTACTGGAATACTGAATAAATTCAAAACTTATGTGAAATGTTCTTTTTTGTCCTTATTTTAAAACAAATTATGCATAATAAGAAAGACATTGAAATGCAGCTGAAATGTTTGAGAAGATAACAGTCAAGCATTGCTTTTCAGGCCTGAAGACCTAAGAAGAATCTTTGGACAATATGGGCCCATAAGGGATATCTATATTCCACTGGATTACTACACAAGGGAACCAAGAGGGTTCGCTTATGTTCAATATCTTTTCATAAATAGCTATGGCTCCAATTTCTTAAATCCTTTACAGTTGTCATTGAATTGAGCAGATTTATTACTAGGTCCTACATTTTGGAACATCACCTGCCAAAGGAATTAGAATATGAGTGTATGCCAACATAGAAGAATGCTTTGTACGCAATGGAAAAACCATATTTAAGTGAGGGGATGCCTATATTTTCTGGAATTTTGAAGAAATTTTCAAGTTGCTATGCAAAGCTGGAACCTGATAATGCAGGGAAACCTTTTCTAGCCAAGTTTGGAAAGACGCACAATTCAACCCACAAGGAAACAAGCTGGGCTCGCACCAAATTGTTCATTACCTGTGTTGTTTACAGAAAATGATGATAGCAAAAAATGATTTGAAAGGACCATAGTGCTAAAATTGTTTTGAAATTTTTTCTTCAGATAACCAAGACTAAAGTCCAAGTTAGTATGATGAACCCAAAGCTAGAATCCCATCTCAAGGCATGCAAAGTCCATCTGGAAAGATTCGCCAAATCTCTCTCTCTATTTGTCACAAATGGTTTGGATAGGTTTCAATGTAGAAGGCTTGTTTCTGATCATGTCTGAATGGGCAATGGCAGCCACAAGATATGTGGTTAATTTTTCCACTGCATTTTGCAAAACCCCATTGTATTTAGGGTTTTCTTAAATACATTAATTTGCTGGTATTCCCTGCCCTTGCATGCCTCAAAAATGGCCTGTCGCAAATGATATTTTATGGGTGTTTGCCTTTGCTGAAATTCATTGATTAAATTATTCAAACCATTTGGGATTCTTAGAGAGAAGACTTGATGAACTGTTTCTTAGAGTTTGGAGATGGTGTCATATCATCAGTCCCTAGCTTTTCAAAAACCTCCATGACCCCAAGAATCAAGACTGAAAGCCAAATGGCAACTGTGTCGATCCAAACCAAGAAAGCTTGGGAAAGATATTCACCACAGATAATTTAAAAGGTTCCAAGAAAGGTCTCAAAGTAACGTGATTTCTAAAGGTCAAGTTAAAGTAAAGTCCAAGCTAAAGGTCATAAAGGCAAGGTTAAGAGTCATAAAGAATCAAGTTTAAAGGTCAAGCAATGTGGAATAACCTTTTTGCAGGAAACAGGTACTAATTATGATTGATTGTCTCTATCCAGTTTTATTTCTTAACAAAAGTTACATTTGAGGATATTCGCGATGCTGAAGATGCTTTATATTATGAGGATAGGGCTAGATGTCTTGGGCGCGAATTGGAAGTTCAGTATGCTGAAGGAGACAGAAAGAGTAAGTTGCTGTGACCATGGTTGTTACTTTGATTCTTGACATTGTTCTGACACAAAATTGGAGACATCTCAGCCTGCGTCAGTTCTGCTTGTTGTTTCTGCCCGTGTCTGCCTTTCAATCTATCTCACAGTTATCTTGACGATCTTTCCCAAGCAAAATGATAATATACAACATGTCCTCTACTGGCTATTGTGTAGGACTGATCAGTACTTATCTGCTACTTAGAGAAATTTGTCTTTGAAACAGTTAAATTTAAAGTGCAGACAAAGTCAAAAGGGCATAGTCAGAAATGGCACTTGCAATCAGGCATAACGCTTTTACGATTGCTTTCTTCATGGTGACAGGTGCAATTTTTGATGGTTTTTGGCTCAACATAAAGGAATTAGCTATCTGTTGATATGAAAACATACCTGATTTACTTCAACAGCACCAAGGAATGTTGTGAGTGGTTTCATATTAAGATCTAGAGACGAGTATGCATTGCATTTCTTCCAGACCTTTCCCATTAACTAGCCTGCTTACAAACTTCATGCCAAGGCTCAAACTGGCAACATTTTATGCACCAAAATGCTTCCTTCCTCTTTTACAGTTGACCAAGCTTCCTTCCTGATTCTTTTTACCAAGTTTTGCTTTACATTTCTTCCCCATTGTTTTAGATGCATCCCAGATGTGTTCTAAAGAGAAACGTGGATACTATGGAAGGCCCTATGATGAAAAGGATTACTATAGTCGGTAAGGTTTTATGTCCACATCTCAGTGTTATTGAACTAGAAAACATCTGGCAAGGGTATCACGGAAATCGGCCTCTGGTTGATGCCATTTGATTTTGACATTATTGTGTCCTGGCAGTCGCTCTACTCAGTCTGCTGATTGGGTTTAGCCCCTGATTCTTTGGTATAACCTTAAGGTTAAGATATTTTTTCAATTATTACTGCCTATTTCTCTTCAAAAAATTTACAAAGTTTCACAGCTCCCAACAATTTGAGCTACTTAACTGATATGCATAGGACACAAAGGCTTTATAGACGAGGTGTTCATCCTGTGAAAATTGATTGTATTGATTCTTCTGTCAGCTTGTTGTGCAAAATTATTTCTTCCCTGATAAACAATTATGATTTACATACCTTTTAGTCGTAGATCAAGAAGCAGAAGTCCAAGGTGAGCAGTTTTTTGCTTGCTCTTGACTTCCTTTGGTTAAGGTGTCCCAATACAAAGGCAATGATTTTATCCTGGGTGTTCTGTCGTAAGTTAGCCATTGGCCTTCTGTCATAAGTCAGCCACAGCATAAGTGCTACCCCCTGTTTAATTGCATCAGATGTTAAGTGTAATACAGAGGCAATGGTTTTTATCTTGGTCCGACAGGTTGCATCATTGCTTCTCGGTCCTGGACCTGGTCTCACCACACCCAGCTGAAAATTAGGTAGCAGCACAAAAATTAAACTCTGTCATCTGCAAAGCTGTGATGTTCCATGATCCTCCGGTTCCAAAGGGCTTTGTTGGTCCAAGCTATCCTCTATTTCTCCTTATTATGTCATGAAGCCCCCTTCACAGAAAAGACTTAATCAATACGAGTGGTTCAGAACTTGATAGGCTATAGTAATGGGTGTTTGCAGTTTTTATTCATGTCATCTTAACGTGCAGGGCATTTTCTAATTTGCCGACATACTTGATACTTAGCAATCTCATATGTGGTTTCTCTTTTGTTAGACGCCGTCGACGAACGAGATCAAGGTCGAATTCACCTCCACGCAGAAGAAGAAATTACAGCAGATCTAAATCTAGAAGCCGTAGCAGGTCAAAGGACAGAAGTCGCGCATCCCCGTCGAGACGAAGACGATACTCTGACAGGCAAGGATCGCAGTCTCCGTCACGATCAAAGTCCAGGTCGCCTTCGAAATCAAGGTCAAAGTCTCGTTCGAGGTCACCATCAAGGTCAAGGTCGGTGTCGCGTTCACGATCTCGCTCGCCCAACGAAAGAGAAGCGTCACCGCAGGATGGCAATGAAGAGAACGGAGACGTTGAATACAAGTATGACGATCAAGATGACATGTAACTCTGTTTATTCTGTGTGAAGATATTTCACTGCACAGTACAGTTGGACAACTAGCTGTTTTGCTAAGCATTAAAGAGGACCCTAATAATAGTCAACGGAGGCCATTGAATTGAGATTTTAAGATCAAGAGGGTATGAGAGTCGCCTCTTTGTAGAGTCTGTAAACCAGATGGAACTGGAGGCAAATTAGATGTATTAGTTAAGTATGCTTTGTCTTAAGGCTAGTTTATTCACCTAAATGTTTGTTTACTTCCTGCAATTTATCATAGTTGATAAGATGCATTTTTCTAAAATTTACTATAACATTCACCTGTGCTTTTTCCTGAAGGAGATGACACCTCTAGCCATGATGTTTGTTGTTGATAGATATTTCATCATTTTCTATCACAAATAGATTAGGCTATTAGTAATTCTAAGAATTTATAGAGGAAGAAACCCACAAGAATACTATCCTACGGTGAATACAGCTAGATTAAACACAATGATATGACTACAGGCAAACTTTGACAAGAGACAGAGGAAGTTTTACGAAATTTTGATTCTTGGGTTTTGGCATCACCCGCGTTTTGGCATCACCCGCGTTTTCCAGTCATCCATATGAAGTGTAATGGATAATTATGGATGATAATTTCTAATCAACGTCGTTGACTTTGGTGGCATGAGGGTCTTGAGCCATGTCTCCGCTTCATTTCAGTAGTTGCTCCTGGGGACAAGAAAAGTTAATGTTCTCTGGCATTTTACTGAAAGTTTCTGCGGCTTGTAGCCTTTTGAGTTTTTAAGAATATTGGTCTCCATCGCCATTCATAAAGGAACCTAAGCTACTAATCCCAGAGAAGATGTGTAATACCTTTTCGCCTTTTTGCAATTTGATTTGTGTTGTGTAGCTTTTACGTTAGTGTAAGGTAGCGTTACCTGTCTTGTCGTGCAACTTCGTTTCACCTCTGCATAATGTAACACGCTTGTTCGCATTTCAAGCTCACCTTGCCATCACAGCCCTTTTGTTAATCTATTGTAACATGGAAGATTTTATACCTGACACGAACTTTAACCATGTGGCAAAATCGACAGCTCGTCTTCCCAATTTTCTGCTTGTCTTATGTTTTAATGCTTTTATCATTATTGTCAAGTTGTAACAAAGCGAGCTTTTGTGTTTCTTTGAATCAACCAGAATCTTGTTGTTCTCGAAATTTCCCGGAGCCCTCTCATTTGGCATGCTGTTATTTGAATGAAAAGCACTTCTGAGGGGAAAGTGGAAAATGAGATACACTAGTCATAGATTGAAAATAGATAGATAGGTATGGATAGATAGGTATAGATAGATAAATAGATAGATAGATAGATAGATAGATAGATAGATAGATAGATAGATAGATAGATAGATAGATAGATAGATAGATAGATAGATAGATAGGCATAGATAGATAGATAGATAGATAGATAGATAGATAGATAGATAGATAGATAGATAGATAGATAGATAGATAGGCATAGATAGGCATAGATAGGCATAGATAGGCATAGATAGGCATAGATAGGCATAGATAGATAGATAGATAGGCATAGATAGGCATAGATAGGCATAGATAGGCATATATAGGCATATATAGGCATAGATAGATAGATAGATAGATAGATAGATAGATAGATAGATAGATAGATAGCCATAGGTAGCCATAGGTAGATAGCCATAGGTAGATAGCCATAGGTAGATAGCCATAGGTAGATAGCCATAGGTAGATAGGTAGCCATAGGTAGATAGGTAGCCATAGATAGATAGGTAGCCATAGGTAGATAGCCATAGGTAGATAGATAGGCATAGATAGATATATAGGCATAGATAGATATATAGGCATAGATAGATATATAGGCATAGATAGATATATAGGCATAGATAGATAGGCATAGATGATATGCATGGATAGATAGATAGATTATCGTTCAACTCTTCATCGCCGCCGTAACATCCAAAACCGGCAGTTCAGCCCTTCTGCCCATAGTATCCAACTGTCGCGATATTCTGCGGCGCTTTGAACGTCCTTCCTGCTACAATTGGTGTTTCCCATCACATTCACGTCCCTTCACGATGGTGGTCTGATCCTCGAGTGGTCTTCCTACTTTTTTTGTGAAATGCAGTCTGAAGCAACAACCAGAAGAGCGAGAGAGTTAGTTCCAATGAGTCTCTGTAATTTCGCTAAGCTAGATGAAATTTGGTAAAGCAAAATTTGTATTGAAAAATGACCATGTCTTGTAATGAATGTAATCATACTGTGTAACAAGCACGAACTGAAATTCGTCATTACTGCATAGGTGACGTCATCACCTCAAACGAATGGGAGGTTGCATAGCTCGTATGAAGAAAGTCAACAGGCATTGCAGCAGCAAAGATGTCTGTGCATAATGTGTCTGAGGAATTTAATAAACTATGGATTGACCTCCAACAAAGAATTGAAGACTTGCATATAAAGAAAGAGCTCTTGCGATCGCAGAAGGAAGGAGAAATGGTTAGGCCCACTGTTTGGATGATGGATAGCTGGAGTGCTGCCGACATGATATCAAAGTAGTTATAATACTTTCTCTCGATCATAGTTTGATACGTTTCTTGCTCGAAATTCGATATTTGCATCCAAGAAGAAGAAAATTTTGTTTGGCCTTATTGCATAGCATGTCTCATGGGTTTGAAAAAGTGCTAATGCTTTGTAGCTATGGTTGTTGAAATTGTTATTCCTTTTCTAATCAGGAAGGAAGAAAATATAATCAAGAAAAAAAGAGAGAAAAATGAAATTGATTTGATCATTGCTGATTTGTATGAGACTTTGACAGGCCTACAACTTCAGAAACTAGCAGTACTTCTGAACAAACTGAAAGGCCTTCAAGAGAAATACCCTCAACAGATATGCCCAACAGAGTATAGCGTTGAACAGTATGAAGACTGGCTCAAGACCGATCCTATGATCATGAAAAAACAATCTGAAATATTGGAGTGCCTCACAAAGAAAGTCAGGTGATCCTTATTCTCCATCTTCAAGCTATCTAAAGTAGTTTATAGGAAGATACAATCAGGAAAATATTCATCCTTTGATTCCGGGTTGCAGCAAAGACCCCAAGAATTCCACTACAGCTAGTTTCTTTGTCTGCAGTGGTTCTCAATCCGCCAACTTTTAGTTGAAATTATGTTTTCATATCGTTGATTTAGTTTCTAACATTGTGATGTGTAACACCCCAAATGCCATGGTGCATTGTCCCCCGACAACATGCATTTCAGATGCTGGTGTTAAGCTACAGCCTTCTATCCCTGATTACTGTATTGGATGAAGCTGGTGTCAATGTTTGCATAAAGTTTTTCCATCTCACTCTCTCTATGGCAAAAGCCTCAAAGAGGAAAGCTCTGAGCTCTGTAAATAATCAACTGTCTCAGCAAAATCATTTTGCTGTATACAAAGCTGAAAGTTTCTTTAAGGAAGGTTAGCTCATCATTTGCTCCTAATATACAATTTCTAGTATCATTGAATAGGTTAACATTTCATCATCATCACAAATAGCCAGTTGTCACTGAGTGTGATGTTGTAAAGCAAAGTAAAGCAGCTTTTATTTGTTGAATGCAGGCTAGGTATATAGCAGGTATACAGCTGATGTGGGCCTGCGGCATTACTGCTTGTGCCCTCAGAGATACTTCTGAGTACTCATTTACTGACCTCAGAAAGATGGACAGCTGAGTTGGCTGTTGGTTTGTGGTCAAGGGTTCCAACAATGGGATTCGAAGCCATGCGAGTCAACCTCACAGTATTCAAAACACTGTGCCTTAACCACTTGGCCACAGCGTTACCTCCTGTGGTCGTCAAGATCCTGCACCATCTTTCTATGTTCTTTGCTGTTCTTTGCTGTTCTATTTGCCTCTGCCAGACCCATTCCCATCCTTATAGTGATTCCCTTAGTTAGAACTTAGGATATCTATCACATCCTTCTCTACTTTTTACTCTCCCAGTGGTGTTGTTATGTGTGAGGATTTTTATATGCCTTCAGTGCAACCTATATGCGCAAGTAGCCTCAATTTTTTATGCAACCAAAAGTAATCTAAAAGTCCAGCTTTATTGCTAAGCTTAATGGAGCCAAATTTCAGATATTAGGTGTAAAATTTCTTTCAGACTGGGGTAAAAATTTTCTTGAACAACCCAATTTTATTTTCTCTTTTGGGTCAAACAAAATGGATTGTTGATACTGCTATTCTTAGTTTTGATTTACTGATGTGGATCTTTTTTATGGTCTTGCAGCCAACAGTTTTAGCTGTTGATGACAAGAAGATTGAGTTTAAGACTGACTGTATATCACATAGAAATTCATGCGAATTTCATTTTTAGGCTTACACAGGCGTGTGCCCTGGATGAGGAAAGTCATGTGACAGAAAGAGGTGCTAACGTTTATAAAATAGATATGACAAAAGAATTTCAAAGACTCAAAGGAAAAGATGAGCAAAAATTGAAAGAGCCTTCTGCTACCAATAAAGAGCTTTCTGAGTATGTAAGAGGGCTATTACAACTAAGTGGCTGCAATTTTGAAGCTGTGAAATTAAGAGAATTTATTGACCAGTGCTACGAAAAGCCTCACCATGAAGTTGAGTCCGCTGTTAGTCCACAAAACTATCACAGTTTTGTGTGTGCCATGGCTCAGTACATTTTTACTAAATATAATGCTGTTGTCATGACTACTGATGCGGACCCCACTGCAAGATTAGACCAAATTTATGTAAGTTATGCAGGCTGCTTTTTTTAGAATTATTTAGGCATGAATGAATTATCTGGTAGATTGCTGTTCTCGTGTTTTGTGTAATTTCCTTTATTCATTTTATTTATTCACCTAATTTTGGTATATAAGGTACATCAGTGACATTGGACAGCTGCTATGTTCATAAAAATATGCACTAGTCTTTAGATGTGACCAGTTCTTGTCGCGCCTAGGCCCAGAATTTTAGGTAGCTGCTAACTCCCATTGTGGGAAACTGTGGTCTAGCTTATTGCCTAAATGATACTCATTACTTGAGAATTCCGCTTTTTTCTTTGGTGAAGTATGTTGAGGAAAGGCCATGGTGGCCTATACAAAGCCCCAACAAAGGAAGAAAGAAAAAATGAAATGCTAAGAAGAGAGGGAGATAAGATCAAGCTTGTTGACCTTAGATTCGAAAGAGGGCAAATTGTAGGATTGAGTGAGTTATGTTGAGGAAAGGTCGTGGTGGCCTTTACAAAGCCCTAACGAAGGAAGAAAGAAGAAAGTGAAAGGCTATGAGGAGAGGGAGATAAGATGAAGTTTATGGATCTTTGATTTGAAAGAGGGCAAATTGTAGGATTTCGGAAAGGAAGAAGAGAGCAAGGCGTGCCATATGCCTTGGTTGCAAAAATGATAGAGTCTATTGTTTTGTCACACATGTAATGGTTCTTTTTTCTTGCCTTTCAAGAGTCTTGTAGAAGAGGTCGTCTTTCCTCAAGTGAAGGAGGCTGCAGAAGCCGAGCTTGAAAATCAAGATGAAAAAGACCGTACCCTGGAAGAAAATTGTGAGAAATTTGCTGGGGTAGATCAACAGTCTTTAGGCATCAAAGAAAAATTTATAGATGAGCGCATCTATCCTCATTGCAAGGCAATCACAGAAATTATGAAATTGAGCTTGGCGACGACGCCCACTCATAAATTGAAACAGATTCTGAAAGCTGCACATGAGGTTATCCTTTACATGAACTCCGTATACAAAGATGATGACAAAGTGCCTGGTGCTGGCAAGTATGACATTTGTTATCTAGTCTTGCACCTGTTATCGTATGCATAAGAGCAATGCCTCCTTCCCATCATTGTATCGTCACACGGATGGTTGATTGAGAGGTCGCTGAATGAGTAATACTATATAAGCGATGAGGCTAAAGGTTGATTTTCACTTGCGTTTGGGTACAGGTTTGAATTAATTTCAGAGATTGGAACCTGCTGAGTTCAAGCTGATCAGTGTATAGGGTTTCAGGGTAGCTCAGTGGCAAGATTCTTGCGCATTGGTCTTATGGTCAGTGGTTCGAATCCACCCTCAGCTAACCACCTTCACTTAGAGTGAGGGGGGGGACAATGCAGAAGCCTCCACATTGGTGTCCCTGGGCATCGACGGACGGAAGTGATCTCGACTCATTTTCGTCGGCTCGTAACAGATTCTGCCATTCTGCAGCCACAATACATCCACTTTCACTCAAAATACGTTTGAAGGAAAGACTCGATGAAGAAGAAGACTTTGAGCGAGGAGAGTCGCCAACTCTCTGTAATTCCAACCGTATGAATCACGAGGTGTTGTCATATCGAGAGGAATTACCTGGGCACTGCTCGATAGGCAAAAAGCTCAGCGTCCAAATGTCTACCTTTAACGTCTAGGTAGAATCATATGAATAAAAAATGTGAGTGGAAGTAGTTGTGCATGGGATCAATGCGCAAGAATCTTACCACTGAGCTATCCAGGTAAGCATCATTACTTTGCCTTACCGGGTTAGCCTGCTGTTGCTACAGGCCAAAAGCCTTATGCTTTAACTAATCCTTCTCTTGATAGGCTAGAGATGTTTCTCCTATAGAGAGGAAAATCTGTGGAATAGCATCTCAGTCGAATCAAAGCAGGCATCCTTCCTGTATAGTTTTTTTTTTAAGAAAATTATTTAAAGAGCCGGATTTCTTTCTTGTTATTGTTCATCGTAAAAAATTGTCCATTCAATTTTAATGATTGTAACCAATACTTTATAGTTCGATTCAATCTAATTTACTGTTCGTGTTATCATCACGGATTGTGATTGATAATTTTGTCGGAGGGCCCTTTGAGAAGCAGTATATGCTGAAGGACAACCCTCCTTAAGTCGAAGTGTGATATATATGTTCACCCGAGTCAAATATAGACGAGATAAGTTCCTCTTTAAATAGCTTGGAAACATCTAAATTTGCAGAAAGATCTGCAAACTGACGCAATCAGATTGGATAGTATCTGGTTCTGCTTGCATCCAGCATTCCATTTCAATTATTTGTATGATGATCGTATCAGTTTACATGAATTAGATATGAAAATATGAAATATGGATAGACCCATAAGGGCATAAACGTCAGAATTCACGGTCTTAATACGGCCTAGAAGATTGATTGGTGCCGTTTCTAAATAGGGCGTTAAACAGAAGGAAGCGTTTGTTTACTGCCGGCTTTTAATCGAAAGAAACGCATTGATGCAAATTTTTATTGCTATAGATGAATTCATGGACATTTGGGTGTATGTCATATTGAAAGCTCGACTCGCAAGATTCTTCACTACCGTCGCCTTGCTTCGGGATTACAGCAACCCAAGAATTCGATTATCTGAGTCAGGCTATTACATGGCTAGCTTTGAGCTTGCTGGGGAGTACATTCGAACACTCTCCGCGGATTTCCCATCAAGGAATGCGCGTGTACCCGCGCTCAGCAGCGCTCCAGATGAGGTATTCTTTGTTGCAGAGGTTTCGCTATTCCACCAGTTTTTGGAGAGTTTCCGCGATGCTCTTCGCGTCATACAGGACGAATACTGTCTGGAGGGTTTCAGGCTCGTAGTTGACTTTGACCAACAGTTGGAGAGTGGAAGGTTCGTGCTTATTCTATGTACAATAAGGTACTTAAATTTTCAAGCTCTCCAGTGGCTATCTCTCCAACTACCTAATTTCCTATACTGGCTAATCTTGCTGTCTTGAGTCTATTCTAAGTCTATTTTAAATCTGTTTCAAGTCTATTTTAAGTCTGTTTAGGTCTGTTTCAAGTCTATTTTAGGTCTGTTTTAAGTCTATTTTAAGTCTTTTTAGGTCTTTTTAAGTCTATTTTAGGTATGTTTTAAGTCTATTTTAGGTCTGTTTTAAGTCTATTTTAAGTCTATTTTAAGTCTGTTTTAGGTATGTTTTAAGTCTATTTTAGGTCTGTTTTAAGTCTATTTTAGGTCTGTTTTAAGTCTATTTTAGGTCTGTTTTAAGTCTATTTTAGGTCTGTTTTAAGTCTATTTTAGGTCTGTTTTAAGTCTATTTTAAGTCTGTTTAAGTCTATTTTAGGTCTGTTTTAAGTCTATTTTAAGTCTGTTTAGGTCTGTTTTAAGTCTATTTTAAGTCTGTTTAAGTCTATTTTAGGTCTGTTTTAAGTCTATTTTAAGTCTGTTTAGGTCTTTTTTAAGTCTATTTTAGGTATGTTTTAAGTCTATTTTAGGTCTGTTTTAAGTCTATTTTAAGTCTATTTTAAGTCTGTTTTAGGTATGTTTTAAGTCTATTTTAGGTCTGTTTTAAGTCTATTTTAAGTCTGTTTAAGTCTATTTTAAGTCTGTTTAAGTCTATTTTAAGTCTATTTTAAGTCTGTTTTAACTCTGTGCTCAGCAGCTCTCAGTGGAGCATTACTGCAGGATACGTGTCTTAAAGTTGCTTCAGTTCCTTTTTCAATTCCATTGAACCTATTTTAACTTTTACTACAATAAGACAATTATTTATAATTGACATAAGTTTTGCAGTAGGAGTAGTGCTGCGGTGTAATGGTCCAGCGTGCGGACTCATAAAACAGGGGTTGTGATTTCGAATCCAGCACGTGTCGCAAGAAAAACACCATAGGCGAGGAAGGCAATGGGAAGCCACCTCATAATTTCCACTCCCCTAAAAAACTCAGTCCCCCGTCTCTATTTATTCTATGCTCGAAGTCGAGTATGCAACGCAGTTTATATTAAATAGAGGCCTTGGTGGCCTAAAGCAAAGCCCCAGCAAACGAAGAAAGAGACAGGCTCAGAAAAGAGAATAAAGCATCAAGTTTGTTGATTTTCGATGAATGCAATTTGTTCTCAGGCTGAGGGGAAAGTCTGGTTCTATCTTAATTTTAACTTTTGCTACAGTAAAGCAATTATTTATGATTTACACTACCATTGCAGGAAGAATCTTAAGGATGTGACCTCGATGTAGATGAACTAACGAGATGAAGCCCCCTCCCCCCTCACCCCTCACCCCTCATCCCTCAGCCCTCAGCCCTCCCATTTTGTTTATAAGAATCGTTGATTCAAAGTCAATGACCTTTGAAAAATCATAGTCTGTAAAAGATCTTGGATTTCAGTCATAAGGCATTATGCAAGTGATGTTTCAGCTTTCTATTGAGGAGACCCCTTTGAATTTTTATCCCAAAAGGCTTTACACTTCTTTCCTTACGGAGGACCCAAGCTGCTGCGTTTTCGGTGCTCTTTTCTGCTGTCGACGTGATTCAAAATTGAATGCTGGATGGGTCAAAGCTCAAATGAAGAAAGTTTCCGAATCCGTAGATGTAAGAACTGTGAACGGTGTCCACGTTTCAGTGCTAGATCTTCCTACAGCTGACATGTTATCGCTTCCAAGAAGGTTGATTGACATTCCGTCAGGCAGATTCGAACGCTACGCACCAATGCTGCGCAGAAATTTGAGTTTTGAGCGAATCGGCCGTCTCGGGTACACCGTAGGAAGACTTGAATTCTGGGCGAATCACTCAAGACAGGAGACAGTGAACGTGGACGAATTTCTTCGCGAAACTTGTGTTTCGATTGAGGATGAGTACACGGGAAGCGACATTCTAGATTCTGATGATTTTCTTGTTGAGAAGGTGAAAGATATTCAGGTGAGAGACAACTCAATAGTAAATATTGCTTTGGAATTCATCAAGCATCCTTCTCTCACAGAAATTCTGCTTTTCAGGCACTTTAGAAGGTTGAATTTTTCTTGAAATTGCAGACTTAGGAGTAATGTGCCGAAAAGGAGGTAATTGCTGTTGAGGAAGTGACTCATGTTTGCATATACTGCAACAATGTGAAACATTATATCACAGTGCTATCATATAACCATATATCACGTTTTTATCAAGTTTGTAAATTAGTTAGTGATGATGTTATGTTGAATGCGTTCTGTTCCGAGATAGCTCTTCAAGTTCCTATGTCTATCTGCCTGGAATTGTCTCCATTATGAGTACAGATTTAACAATTGCCTCAAACTTTGACGACCGTATATGAGACTCCTTCTTTCGTGGGAAAACGTTTAGATTCTTTGAAAAGATCGTTAAAATTGCCCGTTAGCCAAACTGTTGCGCTCGTGTGGTGTGCAAACCCAGATGAACAACTATCTCCCTAATCACAAACCCACCGTGCCTTTTTTGGTCTTATAGATTGGTTTTGTAGGAAGTCGCTTCTATGGTACTCGCTGGTAAGCCAGCAAAGAGTCTGAAAATGTGTTGTTTTTGAATCAACGTTTCCGACGAAGTCTTTAAAGATGTAGTTAGCTTGAAGCGTTGCGAATATTGCATCTCAGTCGACGAAAAAAAGGAGTCCGTTTTCGTCAAGTTTTGTTCCAAGGCTTCGGTCGAGCTTTGTCTCGATGGGTTTCTGATTGTGGTGAGTTTCTTGTTTGATTTGATTTGATGAATAAATTGCGGTCGTTTTTTCAGGTTCGTCTGCGTAGCTTCAACTGCTACAGCAAAATTCTACCAGTCAACGGAACGTATAACAAAGCAACGTATTGCAGTGTAGAGCTTTTTCAAAGGCTGTTCAACGAAAGATTGCGAAATGGACGTGACAATTTCCTTAATGTAAATGGAATTTGTGATTCACACACTTTCAACTGCCTACGTGAATCTCGACCAGAGATTAATTAATCAGTGTACCATATTTAGTGTTTGATCAGATAAAGTTGTTTAATAAAACAGTATATATTTATCTGTGAATAAAGCCTGTAACTTTTGTAGATCTGTACGTATGACGATATCGAGTAATTTCAGATTAAGCAGAGATTGGAGGTAGAACCACGAATTTTTTTCTTCTAAAGATGATTTTGACAAGTGTGCTTTTGTTGCCTTCTTCCCTATAGTCTCACGTGTTGACTTTTGCTCAACTTGAATCAACAAAACAGGAGCTTACACACTGAATGAAATGCAGTTCCACTGCCTTATTTCCCATAAATTCATAGTGTATTGCGATTCGCGCATACTTCAATTCTCTACCTTTGACATCTACGTAGAATCATACTTAAAAAAAACCTTTAGGATCATTAAGACCTGTCTGGAAACAGAGCTTTATGCTGTTTATGGTAAACATTCTATCGTCACAGAAGGGAAGTGTTACTGCAGCTGATTGAATTCCCATTGGCAAGTTGCAGAGATGGAAAGAAAAGGAAATGTCATTTCTTTTACGCCTGGGAGATCCACAACTTTGTGGGACCGTCGCTGTCGTAGTAGCAGATGAACGGCGGGAAAACTTTCAAATCGGATACAGGTTCCCTTATGAATCCATGCAATTAGTAAGACGTTTCTCTCGAGAAGCGAACAACAGGAAAGAGGAGGCCACCGAACTTTCAAACACAACCAGCAATAGGGGAAGGAGATTGCATGTCAGATGAAGGGCAGTATAGGATGGTTGCAAATGAATTCTGGGTTGGCAAATGAACTGTTTCAGAAGCTGTAAGGGCGTTTGGCAGGGAATTAGCAAGTCAATGTGGGAGAAAGTAAGTGAAACTGCCTATCCAGACTGTAGGAGTTGGTTCATTATCGAGTTAGTATTACATGAGTCATGGTTTTCAAAAGTGCCTAATGGCAATGGGTGAAACTCGAATCCCCATTAATCAGATATGTGATAACTCAGCGAACTATTTAAGCGTAAAACATTATAAGTCTTTCAATGTGAAGCTGACTGCGATTATTCATAAAGTTCATTCATATTTTTGTGCAATGGCCAGTATTTTTTATGACGATGCAATATTTTTTGCAAGTTGTGTCTATTATTGCCTCAAAAGGATAGTATGAAGAGAGAGAGAGAGAGAGAGAGAGAGAGAGAGAGAGAGAGAGAGAGAGAGAGAGAGAGAGAGAGAGAGAGAGAGAGAGAGAGAGAGAGAGAGAGAGAGAGAGAGAGAGAGAGAGAGAGAGAGAACACACGTGCTTCAATCAATCGCCATTAAAAAGGCTCCTCCTTCTCAAAAGGAGGCTAAACTAATAGAGTAAAGAAACGTGTGTTAATTGTAATGAAGCAGCATTGCAACAGTGCCCATTCGATTGCACCATCTGGGTCATTTTTTCTATCTTCTGCTATCTTGTTAGTCATAGAAGCAGCTATGTTTTCCTGTTTGAAAACAGTAAAGCAATCGCAGCAAGCTTTGGACATAAATAAATTGGGCGGAGCAGCAGTTGTTCTTGCGGAGGAAAATA
The DNA here is from genome assembly GCA_964026355.1 of Pseudorhiza aurosa. Classification (NCBI taxonomy): domain Eukaryota; kingdom Metazoa; phylum Cnidaria; class Scyphozoa; order Rhizostomeae; family Lychnorhizidae; genus Pseudorhiza; species Pseudorhiza aurosa. The sequence continues at coordinate 5,650,159 of OZ032125.1, read as the reverse complement.
GACAGGTTTTAGTCCCGGATGAACGCCTCTGCAAAAGTTCAACCCCGTTCTATTATGTTCCATCCTCATGTGCATGGGGCATTATCTCAATCTCTCCCTCTTCTTGCTGCTGTCTACATCGTTGAAGTCATTTGCGACGGATGGCAAATAGGATTCACAGATGTCAATGGTCAATGGGCATAAAACGTACAGAAGTACTTTAAAAGGTACGTAATTTTTCATTGTTCTTTGGACTGGCGTATAATGTCCTTAGCAAAATGCATCTATTTGTTTCGAAGCATCCCTTGTTCGTGGTATTGTCCAGCGGTAGACAACTCGTCCCACGCAACTGAAAAGGACCACCCAACGTTCGTTTGGTGTGCAACTCAGTAAACAGTAGAATTGGGCGTGTCCAATTTTCGTCTTCTTGTCAAAAGTTTGCAAATGAAGGTCCGAGTCAATTCTCTATGGGATCAACTGAGTTAGTTCAACGCCCCCCTCCCTCCCTTGCCCAAGTTTTTGCAGAAGATTATGGCTATGAACTTGGTTATCCAGAGCAATGCATAGCGCTCTCTTCATCAGCGGATTGCCAGCTTCAATATATTTCATCAGTGTCTGCTGGATGGGTTCACCAAAAGTAGTCCTCGTTTGCCGAAAAAATCGAAAGGGCTCCTGTTCTTGTTGAAATCACTTGAACTTACCAAGATACCGAAGAAGGTGCTAAGCTGATTGCGTAGAAAATGCAACAAGAACTACTTAACACCCCTGGCATGCTGTATGTTAGGGATGGACTTATCGAAAAACAAGAGAAACATTGAAGACAATGAGACACGATTTCGCATTTCACATTTCACATTTTTACCTACAAAAGCGAATCTAAAACAAAACAAGTGTCACTTTTTGCAGCACTTGACACTGCATAACGTATTTCTGACGGCTGTTCTGAACACCTGCATCCTCAGCCCATATATTATTGGGTTTACAAAGCAGTTCATTTCCAATACCACCACTGCAAACTGCATTGCGTACACACAGCTTTTCGGACACACCCCACACAAGTGGAAAAGTATTATAAACATGAATGGGGACCACGTAACTATGATAAAGAGATAGATTAAGTTGACCGCAATAGCCGATGCGAACTCTCGTTGTTTGAAGTGGCTGCGTTGCTTGCCCAGCGAAAGGGGAGGAGAGGGAAGCGGAGAGGTGCCAGATGACGAAGACGCAGTCGTAACAGTGACCATGGAAACGGGTGCTATTCTCCGCAAGTGATGCCTTACAGTGCGTATTACACGAAACTGCATGAAACCAAGCAGGAGCCAAACGAGAATGAGCATGGACAGCAGGGTTGTGATGTAGATCTTCTCAGATTTCGGGACACTGTTCAGCGTTGCAAGTGATCCATGAATGTCGGTAAAGGCGATCGGCGCAGCCACCAGCACAGAAGTAATCCAAGAGGAGCCGATGAGAAGTAGCATGCGATTCCGTGGCAACAGATCGCGGTACCGCAGTGGTCTGAATATAGCCACCCACCTGTCGCAGCAGACGACAACGATGTTCACGACCGAAGCGGCGTGTCCAAAGACATTCAGTCCGTAGATGAAATCTGAACCTCCTTTGAATCTAACAATGAGAACAACTAATATGAATATGAACCCATTGGTTATGTCAGCAATTGCTAAACTCAGTATAGGCAAATACTTCGTTCTTTGCAACGCTTTCTGCTGTATGATGGGTAAGATGACAAGCAAGTTGCTCATCCAAATAATAACACCTTCGACGACAAATATAGGTATAACGAACGAGGAAAGTTTCCAGGCTGATGATGTTCCATTGCTCGCCATTTTACACGCGTTCTCGCTCTTTTGTCGTATAGCGAGGTACAACACGATTGATGCTCTTCGCCTGAGGCCCAGGAAAGACGAATACCCTCGCCCGAGATTGCCGTAAATGGGTAATATCTTGTCGTAGCCGCATTAGAGAAACAACAATGACATCCATTTGTTGCCATTGTCATGATTATCACATGAATTTCTGCGGACCAATTTGCTAAACAAAGAATACCAGCCTGCCTCGATAAAAGTGAACATCGTTTTATGGAGAGTCGACGTGGTGGTTAGGGCACGCTTCTTTGGTTTTTGCCAAAGCTCAGTACTCCGAGGCCGCAATTGACTCTACTGCCTGATCGTAACAATGGGTTAAGGTTTTGCTAGTAGCGAACTAGCCATTGCACCTGGCCTTATTGCAAGATCATTTAAGGAAGGTGCTACACAATGCTTCGTTAAATGTGAGACTATGTGTTTTTAACTTCGAGAATGATGCGACAGAGAAGGAGCCTGATCTTACTTTATGTTTATGCTAATATGTTTTATATACTTGTGATTTATTGACACAACATAACTGAAAATATCAGGGCATTTTTTAAAAAATTCTAACTACATGGGGTAATTGGCGAAAAGGGCCCAAAAGCGTAACAACCGAAAGAAGAAACCGAAGCACACAGGTCTATACTGATGTACAACCTATATATAGAATGATGGGAGGGCCCACAAGCGGATTCATAAAGTAAGAACGTGAACCAAACTCGGAGTGCGAGTGGAATCCGACGACGACGATGACGACGACAACATATACAGACATTTGATAGCGGATTGAACAACTTCCTTTCCAACTGCCTTGTTGTCTCTCCTCATCGCGGTGATGAAATGATGTCTGGTCTCCTCTTACTTTGTTCGGCATCGTTGTTTGCGCTGCCTTCTAGTAATTTCCTCTTCTCAGGGCCCAAACTACTGGGAAAATTCTGTAATTTGGCGCTCATTACCGGGGAGGGCATTGGGCCTACTTGGGAACTTTCCCCGTACGTACACTGTTAAGAAATCCCCTGGAACTTATCATACGTTAGGACACGACGTCCAATTTACTCCCTCTTATATATCTATGCGTGATTAATAAGACTATGCCTAGCTGTTAACGGTAGACATTTGGACACTGAGAAACTATTTGCTTATCGAGCAGTGTCCAGGTCCTTCCTCTCTATGTGACCACACCTCGTGATTCCTACGCCTGGAATTACAGAGAGCTGGCGACTCTCCTCACTTTAAGTGAAAGTTTAGCTGAGGGGGGATTCAAATCACAATGACAATCGGATCAATGCGCACGAAATTTACCATTCAGCTATTCAGACTGCAGACACGATGCTTGCTAAGAGCATCAGCATTGTTTGTGACTTGCTCAACTGTGCAAGCAATGAATGGAGGCCCGCTGGTAAAAATATTTCACCATGTCTTGAGTAAGCAATTCTTTGTTATTGCTGTATCCTGAATAGCTGGCCACGTGGCTAAGTACCCTTGCCTTACTGCCTTTGAACAGTCCTCTTGCCAACGGTGGTGTGACTGAGTAGTTAAGGCGTAATGTTTCGAAAACTTCTGAGGTCTACTCGCGTGGGTGCGAATCCCATCGTCGGAGCCACTAATCACAAGCCAACAGTCAACTCAGCTGTCCATCCTTCCGAGGTCGGTAAATGAGTACTCAGAAGTAACTCTGAGGGCACAAGCACTGAACACACATTGACAACACCTAATCGAATGTTGAAGTGTTTTATCCAGTATAAAGATTCATAATAAGTAAGTACAAGTAAAATCTACAGAAGTGATCTGCGGTGTAATACTTGATTTCGTGCGTAGCAGGAGCCAGAGAGAGGGGTATAAGTTTTTCCAAGGGAGTGGAATTTTTACGGGTGGTTTCCGATTTTCCTCTTCATCAATAGCGTTTTTCGTTGTGACATGTTCAGGAATCTAACTTACAATCCCTGGGTTACGAGTCCGCATGCTAGATCAATACATTACGAAACCACTCTCCACTGATCAAATGAGGTTGAAGACAAAGTATTAAGCTTTACGCAAGGAGTATTCACCGACTCCAAAGTCAAGTATTGGCTTTACTTCTTTGTAACAGCCAATGCAGTGATGGAAAGGTCTGTGAGGTATGATGATAGATGATGATGATAGGCTGATTATGATGATGATAATGATGATGATAATAATGATAGGATGATGATGATGATAATGATGATAGGATGATTATGATGATGATAATGATGATAGGATGATTACGATGATGATAATGATGATAGGATGATAATGATTGCGGTGATGATGTTCTTACTTTTCCCATGAAAGCGAGGCCCCGGTAAGATTAAGCTCGTTTTCGTGCCAGTGAGCAAAATGGCGGTCGCAAGAGGAGCACCGTTACTTGGGGTCTTCAAAAATGCAAGACGAATCTTGTTAACACATGTGAGTCAAGTTGCTGAATGATAAATTTTACTCTACTTAACTTTTGAAGATGTATTTTGACAATTTCTTCCGTTTCGGGTGAACATTTAACCGTATGCATTATCTTACTTTCCGACCAGGCGCAGCAGAAAAGCGTCATGAATGTTTCAAGATGCTATGTCAGTGGCAAGGTAGAGCATATGGACGACCCTGTAAGTAACTCTGCTATGTTCCACACTCAATTTAATGGAATTATCAAGCTACTATAGTGTAAATCTGTTCATGTAGGTATGTAAGTTTTTGTTAAACGTCTTGGTTCGTGCTCGCTTCGTTGGTCTAGGCATGAGACAAACTGCGTGGCCATACCAACCCGTTGTACGCTGGTATGCATTATGAATAGTGGCCTGCAAAATTACGTTGAAATGATTCCTTCGATTGCCTTAAGAATTAAATTTCCATGCTTGCTACTTTTTAAGAAAAGGATTTATTTTTCTTGCACATTTTCAGCAGTCCCAATGCATCTATGGTCAAAGATCCTGTTTTAGGCAAATCTCGCCATTTTGGTGAATTGAAAGTCTTTTTGATAGTGTGACACTCGAATTGATTTCCCTCTCTTTATCTCTTTAGATTGAAGGTGCTGACAGGAAATTAGTCACGCTCATCCCTGGTGATGGAGTTGGGCCAGAATTAGTTGCAAGTGTGAAAGCAGTATTCAAGTAGGCAATTTTTATATATTTTGAGCTATGCCAGATTGTCATGTTTTTGTTTACTCACTGCGTACCAGATAATTTTGATCAAATACTTCAAGATAGGCACTTGATATTGTAACTGGATAAAAGTTTCATCCGTTCATTCATTCATTCATTCATTCATTCATTCATTCAATTCAGTATCACATTGAAATTATAGGGATGAATAACATTTCTTGCAAAAGAAGCAAATACTGTGGTATTACTGTCCTTGGCTTCTTGTTTTCATTTTCTCTGGCCTTTTCTTTTTCCATAAATTTTGTTCCTGCACTATGCTTGCCCCATATCGATTCCATGCCTCCACAGGTCTTCTTGGTTAGATAGGTGAAGGTCTGCCCTTGAGTGCCCTATCCGCCTCCTCGCTTCCATGGCCAAGAGTGTTTCTGTTGCAGGATAAAAGTTTCAACCAATGTTAAAGCTTAGGCATTAAAAGTGCCAATTTTTGAAGCTTTGGTTCTCTTAAAATGTTTTCATTATTGTTACAAGATCACACTGTTCTATGTGGTTCAAAATCACACTGTCCTTAATGAATTTCATATTAAATTGAGTACAATATTAATTATCTTATCTTAAATCTTTATGCATAAAGCAATGAGTTATAATCATTTATGGCCATCTTTTTATTGTGATTCAAGAAATTCTCTCCCTTTGATGAAAGACTGTAATGCCTAGACTAGGCCATAGATTTTTCAACCATTCAAAGTAAGAATCTCTCTACTTTTTTAGCGCTGCTGGTGTTCCAGTTGACTGGGATGAAGTGCCAATCAGGTAGATTTACTTCTGTGATGATAAGGCAACTTTAATCTGTGATATCTGGCACGTTAATCAGTTTTATCAAACTGAAATAACTGCTAGTCCACTTATTTCTTGATTTATTCGCACTGATTGCTTGGAGACTCACTGATAAAATGAATTGTGTTTTCCCTTGGGATCATCTATTTGTTTATCATTGTCAAAGAGAATGAAAACCAAGGGTCAGTTGTAGAGAGTCCAGTGGTGGTGTCCGGTATGAATTCAGCATGTTAAATAGCCATAGCGGTAGTTTTACCAAGACATTTTCAAAGATCATACCACTATGAGCAATTCTGACCTGTTAGAACTAATTTGAAGTGCCCCCGGAAAGAATCGTGATAGAGACGCTGAAGATCTGAGAAGTGACTCAGACATTCGGTTTTTATTCAGAGTTACATCTCATCTGTTAGAATTGGCGATAAATTGATGAGGAACAGTTTTGTTTTATTTGATTCGTTTCTAGACGAACGACGATGCGGGATATAGCCATTACACAGTCAAGACTGTACCACTTCACACTGCTAAATTTTCTTTTTTGAGAATATGTAATTTTTCTTGCAATCCTGGTTTCGTTTCTAGAGCTTCTGTTAATGGATTCAACAAGAGGAAGATTTTTCAAAAGACAATTTGCATGTTATGATATAATCTGATGTCTTGTTTTTATCTTTTCAGTGATATAGGTCCATATGGCAGTAAATTCTCAATAGATGATGTTAAAAAGTCAATGGATCAAACTGGTGTTGGACTCAAAGGTATATTTGAAGTCAAATATTTTGAATGAAGCAGTATGCATTGTTTTATGGAAACTTGGATACTTCGTCAAATTTTATTCTATGCTTTAGGCATGTGTGCTCTATTCTTTGGCACGTTTTGTGAACACAATGTTTCTTTTTACACCATGTCGGTGCTGTACATAGCATCTATTGTGTGTATGTTTTCAATCAAGAAACAATTTCAGAGCCCAGTCTATGGTTTCTGCTACGCTCGATATGAAGTATGCAAGTATGCAGCACAAGAGTTGATTATTGATTCTTGTGGACATAGGTTCAATCATCCAAGTAATTATAGAGTTGTTTTATGCACCTTCTTTGACACCCTGTGTGATCCCTCCCCAGCTTTCACAGTCCACCAGCTTTTGCGTTGTTTAATTGTGACTCGAAGCTCAAATTTTAGCAGTGCTAATATTGTAGGAGCTGTTATTGTAAACGACCCCATCATTTAGAAGCAAATTCATAAATGTGCTGTTGATTTTACTGCAAGCAAGTTTATTTGCTATGTCATTGTGGAAAAGACCAAACATTTTCACCTCAAAATTGAGATTTTTCCTCTGACACTCTTAAGAGTATTAAACATTGGACAATGGAATTTGTTTAACATTACGGAGAATATCCAGAGGGAGTAAATGCTAAAATGGAAGCTAGAATGCATCTCATGATCAACTACTATTACTACTACTACAGCTACTACTGCTATTAATATTACTACTACTACTACTACTACTACTACTACTACCACCACCACCACCAATAACACTACTATCACCACTACTTCTACCACTACTTCTACTACTACTACTACTACTACTACTACTACTACTACTACTATTACTACTATTACTACTACTTCTACAATTGCTACTACTACTACAGCTACTACTATTACTACTATTACTACTACTTCTACAATTGCTACTACTACTACAGCTACTACTATTACTACTACTACTACTACTACTACTACTACTACTACTACTACAGCTACTACAGCTACTACTACTACTACTACTACTACTACCACTACTACTAAAGCTAAAACTGCTACTACCACTACTTCTACTACTACTGCTACTATTACTACTATTACTGCTACTGCTACTAATACTACTAATACTACTATTACTACTACTACCATCACTATACCACCACTGCTACCACTATTCCACTACTACTATCACCACTACTTCTAATGCTGCTACTACTTCTACTACTATTTCTACTATTTCTACTATTACTACTATTACTACTATTAAAGGCTTCTCCCACAAATCATGGTACAGCTCTTCCACTCATACTACTTCTGCTGCTGCCATTACTTTGTAATGCCTCGACAAGGGCATTCTGTATTACTATTTGTCTCGAGAAGATTTTCCACCCATGTACTAAATCACTTCAATCTTCTTTTGATTTGTGACTTCACAATTTTATCATTCATTTCCCAAGGAATTATCAGTTGGAGCTAGAATAACTAAGATTTTATTTTTGAGAATATTTAATGAATATTTTCGACCTAAGATGGTGAATTATAGATTGGAGACTTAGCTGTGAAAAAGGAATACTCGTTACTAATTCAAAGTATTAATCCAATTCGGGAATCATATTTAAATGAGTATTCATTCTATGGTCAAGGAAAAAGTGACTTTTTGACGGTTTTTGATATTGAAGATTAAGTAAGCAGTTATGCTGCATTTAATTTGTGATTTTTAGCTTCCTTATTCGGCGTGTTAGATTTTATTGCTATTTTTTATCAAAGGTGCTTTGACGACCCCATCAAGTATCAGTGGACAGGACCACCTTTCACTTAATCAGAGACTCAAGTAGGTCATATGCTAAAGTCATCCTCTCCTGATTTACTTTTATGACAGAAGTAGCTTCAGTCATGTTATTTAGAAATAAAATGATTTTCCACAGTGTCACTCGCTCAAGATCATAGAGTTTCGTAGCTTGAGAGGCTATTTGTAATAATTCAAGTAGTATTTTTGTAGTGTACATGATTATCACAAACTCGTCAAGACATGACGTGCACTGTGTGTTTTAGTCGTTATGTACTGAGGGTAATCCGGTGCAGCACCGTACGTTGCTTACACCTGCGAACGTTCCGAGGGTCTGCCGTTCTCGTATCGGGCTGTTCAGCCACGAGCGATCCTGCAGACGACTTTGACACCCCCCTCTGATCTTCGTTAAGGAAGCGAAGCCATGATGACTGGGCGTAGTGCTATTTTCATGAAATCTGGTCCCATGTTGATTCATTTGCAATCCAGCAATGAAGGGATGCCAGAAATCGACACAATTAAATCTTTAAGTCCTTTTCTCGTCTGCTCATCCAGCAATAAGCGACTTGCGTGTCTTCAGATTCTCTTTGGCCGGGTCTTGTCTTTGGCAGTTTCTAGATGACATTGATTTTATTTATTTGTTTCAAGGATCGATCTGGACTTGTTTGCAAATGTCGTCCATTGTAAATCACTGCCTGGTTTCAAAACAAGGTATGCTGTGCCAAGCCTTATTTTGCCTTCTGAAATGTCATATTTTAACCTGCCAGTGTTTATGCATTCATTAGCTCCGTTGTTGAAGATCTTCCTGTTATCATTAGATCATACAAGAGTAGAGGAATTTCCTTCTAACTAATAAGTGTAAGTAAAAAAGGCTTCAATTGCCTTGCGTTGTACGTTAAGTCGCTGTGGGTTTATTAGAATCTTAGGAGAATCCGATGAATCCCTAAAATCTCCTCTTGTCCCTTTGAAATGCGTTGCTTTTTGGTATGATCTCAGGGGTCCGTCAATTTCTGAGACCCTTTGTCAAGCATAATGGTGGTTGGCCATAGAAAAGTAAGCAGCGCGTGCCAAGGGCAGTACAAAATCTGTCTAAGTGAGTGAGCCGATGTTAAGTCTACTGTGCGAGGCTCCCCTATGGTTGCGGCCGTGCAAGAAGGGGAATCTTTTGTTCTATGTGCGTGCAGATGGACGGTGGACAGTGGACGGCGGCTCACAGCCCCCGCCATGCATTCTACTTGCATGGCTCAATATGTGATCGCTATCGGCTTGAAGGGCTGTGGAATTCCAGCTCCTAAGTCCCACTTCCCTGTAAAATGGAATCCAGAGCCCTGTATCTAGTTTCAAGTACGGGCAAAGTCGAGTCTGCTATGCAGTTTGCCTGCAGAGCTTGGTTTGTAAGCTGTTTTGTCCCTAGCTGTCTCCAACTCGTCCTCCAAGTTTGTACAATAGTTAGCACAAGATTGCCCGTGGCTCTAGATTCTCATGTCGTTGTCAAGATGATGATGTGTTTAGTTGCAAGACTTAGCCAAAGACAGATTGGGTATATAAAGATAAAAGTTATTACAATTCGAATGATAACGAGCTCTGCATTTCTGAAACATTCAACTTTGATTTAGGCATTCTGATGTTGATATCATCATTGTTCGGGAGCAGACAGAAGGAGAATACACAAGTCTAGAACACGAGGTAAGAGCGTTGTCTAATTTCCATCGCGTGTAAAATGGGGGGACACTTGTTCCACTTTGGTCGTCACAGGGCCACGAATCTGCACTTTACTGTTCATTGCCGACCTTATTGTCTGACCTCAGCTCTGGCAACCGAATCAACTGTTCTGATTACGAGGTTCATTCCTCCGCCAAAAATAGGGACTTGCGAAGCAAATGGGGCATGTGAGAATTCCCATTGAAATAAATCGTTCCAATTACCAATTGCGAATATATATAACTCTATTGAATTGCTTACAACGATAGCAGATATATGGTCAGGGGTGCGGTCTTGGGCGTGGGTTTTGTAGATATAAATGCTTTGCAAAAGGAAATTTGAATTTACACAGAATCCCCTGATATGCAGGGTTACATTAAAAAGTGTTTTTCTCGGTAGTTGGAAAATAGTAATTTTTTAGTGGTTTTTTCCGTTTTATTATCAACATTGCGACGAGAGTTGCAAATGTAGTGCTCTGTCGAAAAGAGATGTGTTTTGATATGACATTTAGTGCTAATTTTCATGTACAGAGCGTCTCTGGTGTTGTTGAAATGATTAAGGTGGTAACTAAGAAGAAGTCGCAAAGAATCGCCAAATTCGCGTTCGATTATGCGATGAGGAATGATCGCAAAAAAGTCACGGCTGTGCATAAAGCTAATATAATGTAAGTGGATTAATGAAACGATTAGTGGATTATAGAAATAATCAATCAGTCAATCAATCAATCAATCAATCAATCAACATAATCAGTCGAAATCGTAGATTTAGTGAGCAATGTAGTGGTTCAATCTTCTAATGAATTTATAAATAAAACCAATGAACCAAACATTCAATTGGCAGAAAGTGAAACGTGATATCATCAGCTAATAGTATAACCAATCAGTCAGTTTGATTCAATTGATCAATCAATACTTGTTTATCAAATCGCTGCCAAGCAAATGGATCAATCAATCAACAGTAAACTGTTGGTGTATCAACCAGATGCTCAATCCATCAATAGTATAATTACTTAGATGGAAGTCAATTAATCAGCTTCTCATGATATTTCATAAATCAGCAATTGATTACTGTAGCTAGTCAATCCAGTCATTAAAAAAAAAGAATCATTTAGTTAATGATATAGTGCAATGTCAATGATTATTATGGTTTTCATCCCATTTACTCTTAAAGTGAAACTTTGATGCACCCGGCAGTGCTGTTGATTTCCCGTCATGTTTCATATATAGTAGATGGAACTGCCAGATACGAAAACCTGACCTGTTCATTGATAAGCCTTGATTTCCTTAGTTTCACAGTGCTGTGAATTTTCATCTTGTTCAGGGTGTAGTCGCTGTTGAAAATGCAGGTCTGTTTTGTGACACCTTGGTTAGCCTTTTCTTCATTACTTGTTTTGCAGGAAGCAGGGTGACGGACTTTTTCTAGAGACATGTCACGAAGTATCCAAGCTCTACCCGAAAATCAAATTTGAAGGAATGATTGTGGACAATGCTTGCATGCAGGTATATCGATAAAGGGCAGCCCGGTTTGCATTGCTGCTGATTTGCTGTGGATGTATTGTTGCGTGTATAGATGTTCAATACTGCACCGAAAAGATGAAACATAATTCACCTTACTGAAGATATTTTCGCTCGACACCCTTCAAAGCATCATCAATTATCACCTAACACCCTTCACGTGGTCAAAGAACCCAAGAGAAAGAAAGGATCTCCTATCTTGTTCCCTTTTTCTGTGTAGCATCAAATATTCAAAGGCTTTCTGTTAGAAGCCCCGCCCAAACTGCTCATGTGAAGATAAGCAGCCATGGCTTTCACATTTAATTTTACGACAATCAGCAGTATTAGAGCTCATGTTTTGTAGCTCTCATTTATAATTGCTCTGCTTGCGAAGTGCAACGCTAGAGATTTCTTCTAGCTACACCTCGGATTAAATTGTCAGCAGACTTTCTTTAAAAGAGCAATCGTTACATGAGGAAAGATGTTTTTATGACACTGTTAAGATTATAAGATCCCACGGTACAAGTAAACCATTTAATTCTGCAAAATTAGACTTGAATCCAAAGAGAATGATAGTGAAAGCGAATGTGTTTTTATAAATTTATCTGCAAGTTTTACCTCTTAAATGTTGTTCTAATTTCAGCTTGTTTCCAAGCCAAATCAGTTCGATGTTATGGTCTTGCCTAATCTGTATGGCAGCATTGTCGACAATGTAGGTGCTGGCCTAGTAGGAGGAGCTGGCGTTGTCCCAGGAAAGAACTTTGGCCACCGTTTTGCCATTTTTGAGCCAGTAAGTAATCAGGGCCAAGATTCAAGTGTTTATGGATCAACTCTGTTGTCAAACGTCAAAATAATCCAAATGGGGAATCTTTGACAAGCGGCTTTCTTTTTACAAAAATACCTTCGTATTATGGAAATTCCGTGTTCTATTTAGATATAGTTTTTGAGGCCAAAATGTTACAAGCAGCTTGTTTGAACCCGGCAGTCTACAGATTAAAATCATACACAAAGCATTTAACTACCTTGCAATTTTTGCCATTAAGACGGAAGAATGCAGCGCTTGTGAAAGTTTGACTTAATTCATGATGTCTCTAAGCTGGTGGCTCATTTAATTTACAAGTAATGATGCCAGAAATGCTCTATTCTAGGGAGCAAGGCATACATTTGCTCAAATGGCAGGGCGTAACGTCGCAAATCCAGTCGCAATGTTATTGTGCTCTGCGGATATGTTGGAACATCTACAGTAAGTAACATTTGCATACAAACTGAAATCAAGGGAATTCCTGTCGCTTATTCTATGCACGTGAAGTGATCATCAGACATTTGTTTGATGGCACGTCCTGAAGTGTTATCTTTTCCATTTAAAAAGCAAAGTTGAGCCTCATGCCTCGCTATGATTTTTATTCTATGCTTACTTGAAATAAATTAATGATGATGATGATCATGATGATCACAATGATGATCATGATCATGAGATATGACCAAGCAGCAATTGTGTGATAGCTAATTGTAATGTTTGATAATTGTGATATGGTATATTTTGAATCCTTAAACAAAGGTATAATTATCTTACGAAAATTATCTCATTTTAATGGCATTTTGTTGATTTTTGTATGCTTTTAATCTTCGGGGCTGTTGCAGTTCTTATCCCTTTTGCGTCGTTCAGCAAAAGGAATTGTGTTGGTGTAGAAAAAATGATGGTAGAATTCAAATGTTTAATCTCAACTCGATTTCCAGCCTTTTCAAGCACGGAAGAATGATTAAAAATGCCGTAATGGATACCTTATCAAAGGGACAGGTACATTATGCGAATTTTCCTGTTCCTTAAACAATTCTCATTGTATTTTTAACACCGCTGTTCTGTGCAACATGCAGGCTAGAGCTTTATGAGATACAAATGCAAGGTTTTGCTTGCCATTTGTGAGTCAGATGGCAATTCGACCGCTTCTATTTCTGTAATGAAGAAAGCAACGGTCTTCTCATTAAATTGATTGATCAGAAGGAACACAATAACTTGTAACAGCACCATTTTAGGTGCAATTTCATTCTGTTAAATTCTTCCCTCTGTCTTACTTGGCTCCTTCTATAGTTAAATTTTGCTACAATTCTAATCGTAATCGTTCCTTGATTCTTTTTCATTATATTTCCATTTTCTTCTCTCATGGGGATTTCCATTTGGTGCATCTCATTGCCTTTTTAAATGCTCTCTATCCAAAATCCGAAGATCGATTATGGAAACTGAGGAGCTTGTTGCTTGTCGTCCAGTTTTTGTTGGGGCTTTGTATAAACAACCATGGCCTTAATTGCAATCAATTAACATAATTAACTAAAGAAAGAAGTGTCCTGGTCCTTTCTTTGATGCCATCTGACCTGGAATTACAGGGAGCTGGCAAATTTCCCCACTCTAATTAAAGGTTTGTCTGAAGTTGGATTCGAACCACTGACAGCACAATCAATAGGCAACAAGCTACCACTGAGCTATCCAAACACCTTGACTGTCTTTGTCGTTTGTTCGTAAAGATCACATCACAGCTATTTTCTTGCTTCGTATCTTGATAAGATTTTTTTCTATTCACTGTTCCATTTCATTCACTGTGCATTCAAGTGTTCACAAGTACAATTCTCATAGCCATTATGATCTATCACTTGCCGTTTTTCCCACAGAATCTAACTTTGGATATCGGAGGAAGTTCAGGAACTAAAGATTTCATTAAGGCTGTCATTTCGAACCTGAAGGAAGCAAGCTAAGGCTACCTTGCCGTATTCATATTGATAATTGTAGCCTTGAATTTAAAACTCCCTGTTTGCTTAGGTCAGATACGTTAAAATATGTGTATATATATTTTATTTCACAATCAATATATCCTTTCATTCTGATCATTTTTGTTTCCTTGTAACAATAAATGTTTAGATTAAACATGGGTTGCATCCAATAGATTTGTGATTGGTCATGTTTGCCAAATTTTACCCACTTTCAAAGGTCTATGATTTTATGAGTGAAAACAAATGCTCTCAAAATCTTTGCGTGCTACTCAGAAAGTAAGCCTTAATGTTTCCACAGATTTTACCCACATTTAACGAAGTCCTTAGCTCTAACTCTCCTGATGTACATGAGCCAGGGCCAGCTCCTGGCCGTAGCAGTTGGCTTGTTATAATGGTAGAATGGAAAGTGACTGGAGTGGAATATCAGATATCTTTTAGCCTTAATGGGATGGCACGGGGTGGTGATAGAGTCTCCCGATAGAAAAGCATATAAAAAAGATGTGCGTTTTCATCTATTTCATCTAGCAAAAATTTAGTTGAATTTAAATGTGCCACGGTGCGTCAGAGAAGAACTTACTAACAAAATGTTTATGAATAAAACTGTTACAGCAACTTAATATGGGGTGCTGTGTGGGCTAACGCGTCCTAAAGTAAAATTTCAACCCCTTTCATGCAACTATGATTCGTGTAGTTTTTGTTTAAAATTTCTCCCAGTGTCCATCATTGTATATAGCAGTTCGTAAACTAGAGGTTGGATTGCATGGATAAATTCTACAGCAAGGAAAGATCAGTTGAAATCGTTAGTGGTAAGAGAATATGCTACGCTTTCGAATCATCTCTAGTGACAACTTTCTCAGATATAGGAGTGATATACTACCTTACTATCCTATGATACCACATTTACATTAGAACCAAATACAGTATAAAAACTAGTACTGCCATTAGTACCTCAACTAGCCCTTTACTCGAGCAGTTGGAGTGAAACGCATATTTCCTTTTTAAAAACATCCCTCTGCGCAATAAAGATTCGAGTGGGCCTTAAAGCAAGTGTCAAGATAAGACAATGAATGAAAGATGGCTGCAAACTTAAGTTATCGTTAACATTCTTGAATTCAAAATTTACACCTGAAGTCTTCTTATGTGAACATTTGTTGCTTGATAGTTATCTTTAGTTTACACCAATATTTCCAAGGAGAATAAATGACTGACAATGAGTAAACTGTTAATCGTAATGCAACGAATGGACCATTGCAAAGAGACTCAAATATTATACAAATTAGGTAAGGCCAAAATGTCTCCAAGGTTTGCAGATTAGGAGCCAAACTGGTGCAAAGGGAAGCCTGACAAACTGTGATGCTACAAAGGTTAGAATAATAGGGTTCTAATGCCTTACTAGATTGTTTTACCATGGGAAAGATAGATAATCAGACAGAAATGGAACAGCAGTACCATCACAAAATTTGTCAAAGTTTCTTAGGTGGAAATTCAATTCAAATGGAAAACCATCCATCATGTTTGGTGCAGAATGGCCTTGCACACCAATAAACTAAGTTATGCCTAAATCAATTGAGCTTGAATTTCCAGAACCCTGGTGCACTCCTAAAAATAACTCCTCTGCCCTCTTAATGATATTCTAATGCTACTTACGTCTAGTCAGTTCACATTTGATTGATGCAGTTTTGCTGCATTGTTTTCACTTGTTTCATCGTCTTTTAATTATGACACATTAACACACAAATTTGGATGCCACCATACGCGAATCAAATCTTAAAAGCGTTAGAACTCTGCTCACTTAACATTTTTGCGAATCCAGTCAAGACCATGCTGAAAATAGGAAAGAAAATGGTCACCACTTGTTACCTGTGAAACAATTACTCTTGAGTTTATTATGCACATCAGGGTAAGTTGGCAAAACTGGGGGCACACAAAGTGCTGTTCTGGTGCCAGTCCATGTCCGCATGAATGGGGAGAGTGGGGCAGGAAGGGTATCTGGCTTTCAAATGGGGCACACTATTCCAGATGAAACAAAATGCAGATGTAGATGACTGCTTGCCCCCTTAGTTGGATTAAAGCTAGAAGAGGAAAGGAGGGTAAGACGGCAACAAGCATGTGTTTGAATGCTTTTAATAAGATCATGCTTGGTTTGTTTGATACTTGTTATATTATACTTTTTATAAATATATTTACTACATGTAAGAACTTCCTACACTATGTGTGTTAGCTTGATGCCCAATCAATTGTCTACTAACAATCATTTCAAACCTTAATCATAAATTGGTCAATAATTGTTTTCTTCTACAATCTTCATCATTGAAAAGAACAGAGACATAATTTTGTTAAAATGAAGATCTCTGCTTTTCACACTACAATGAGCATCAGAAGTAAAGTTCTTACAAGACGTAACTATGTTTCCACTCTAATGTACCATTGAACAAAAACTATGTTTCCACTCTAATGTACCATTGAACAAAAACGTACGACTTCCAAGAAACTGATACCCACCATACACAAACCCTTAACTGTGATTAAGCTTCCGTATCTATCCCTAAAATTGTCGATAACTTGAGAAACATTTATAAGATATCCCTCAGACAAATTTAGACCCAAATAACAAACCTCTAGGCCCTCTTTGGTAGTGGCAGAACATGGTTGAATTTGCCAAGCACGGTCTTTGATTGACGTCAAACTGAGGCCATCCACAATCTGTTGGCAAAAAAAGCCTTAAAATGGTGACCGGTAAGACGAGACAGGAAACATTTGATTTTTTCTGATAAATGATGTCAAAAGTTACATGCTCATCTCCTCGCGTCTTACAAAACTCCAACCTTCCTTTTTTTGTACGGATTACCATCAACTATAGGCTTATCCGCTGCTAAACCATAAAATGTGATTCCTTCCATGCTTGAATAAGGGGGAAATTCTGCAAAATGTTGGGGCTAAATTAAAGGCCCCTTAGTTCTAGAGGCAAAGAAATAATTAGCATGGGGTTCCATCCTATGTGGATTCCAAGACTTCTTAGGTCCAACTAATGCTGCAGAATTAAACACAGTTGAGCACTGGCGATTCTAAAATTATCCAAATTATCCACTTTGAGTCCCCATTAGTTCTGATCTTGTTGGAAGAAAAATTTCAACTTACATCAGAAGGTTTGGCAGCAGACAGTAAATCTTGTTTGTTTGCAAATATCAAAACAGGGACACCAGCTAATTTTGGCTCTTCAAGTAATTCTCCGAGTTCCTAGGGAGTAAAGAGGATATTTTCAATTTATTCTGACAGGATGACAAAGAAAAGTTCCTTGACTGCTTTGAAAAACTGAATGCAAAAGATACATTTGGAGGAGGAATGAACAAAAAAATGATTTGATAACTTTCTCTAGTTTTTACAGGAATGCTTCTAAACAGATTGTTCATAAAAACTAGGTTAGTCTGAAGAAGTATTGGAAAATTCAACTTGCTTCATTACTGAATCCTGCAACAGTGTTGGAACAAAAAACGAATCTTTCCATTTCAAGTTTGATTTCAATATCCATTCTGTTACATTTAAATACATGTTCAAGATACAGGCTAAATTGGTACTTACTAGACCAGTTTCCTCAAACCGAGCCCTATCAGCACTATCAATGACATATATCTGTAGAATTAAAAAAAACAGTCACTGTATTCATACGATTTGCTCAAAAAAGGA
>OZ032125.1:5609679-5627179 GCA_964026355.1 Pseudorhiza aurosa | reverse complement strand
AATTTAGCTGCAGAATTTTTCAATGATTCAGAAAGGCCATTCCATATTTGGGTACCGCAGTGCTACTGGACTCCAAACCGCATATGAAACTGTTCGCATGATTCTGAGACTCATCACCATGACGAGACCATCTGATAAAAGGCTCCTGAATGCTTGAATTCAAAGGATGATGTGCTCTGAAAGCGGTGTCCTCTTACACCAAAATACACTCAGAGATGATGGCATAAGAACAGATTCAACGATCAGAGACTTGCTCAAAAAATGGAAATCTTAGTCACATTTTTCATGGTTCTGCCCAAGTTCCCAATGGGAACATACTTGTATTCTTCGCAATTATTGATCAAAGTAGCAAACTTTAACTTCTGTCATGGAAAGCGTACGATTATTGCTATAGAATTGATGTTAATGGTATGGCCTTACTTCTTCATCTGTTCATCTCGTGGGAAGAAATGGCTTAAAGAGAAGGAAGGATGAAACAACGTTGATTTGTCTTGATCGGATTGGTTCATACAAAAAACACGAACAACGCTCATTTGAGATAGCACTAACAGGATTTTCTACATTTAAGAGCAGTACTTCTTCTTTCTTGTACTTCTTCGCTACTTTCTTCTTTCTTCCTTTGTTGAGGCATTGCATAGGCCACCATGGCCTTTCCCCAACATAACTCACTATAAAAACGACGATAGCATGTCAGCACATTGGAAGAATGAGCAGAATAGTGAATTATCAATGTCAACCAAGGTGCTAGGTGGAAGAAACCTTCTAAGTTGACGGAAAACAAGGCATGATCTGGCTAACTTTTCTGACAGCTTACATAGGTGCTATTACAAACTGGGATTGTATTCCAAAAGAAAACCAAAAAACTTTACCAATTCACCTCTTGGCAATTCCCTCTTTCCAATTCCAAAAACTAAACCAAATGACATTTGCTGGCAGCTTTATCATCTCAATGTATCGAAATTTAGCCATTTTGTGCATCGAATTAACCAGAATTCTCTGTTTTCTTCTGGTATTTGAAAGTTTGACCTTTCATAGAACTATAAAACCGAATTGGTTATAAATGGCGATGAACCAGCTATCTTTTTTAATGAGATTTGACTGCAACAGTATAAGCACTGTAGACCGGTCTCAACTAGGGGCGCTGACAAAGGAGCTGCATCTCTTGTCTGCGTTCAAAACGAGGCAGATGATGTAAGCATTGCTCTTAAAATCGCTCGTTAGGAAAGGGTTTTAAACAGCACAATATTGATCATTGTGTGGTGTCGTGGTGTAGTGGTGTAGTGGTTAAGCACGCGGACTCATAGCACAGGGGTTGTCGGTTCGAATCCTGCACCTGTCACAATAAAACATAATTTGTAGGAAGACAATGGAAACCACCTCATAAAATCCACTTCCCTAGAAAAACTCTGTCGAAGAGCCCTGTCTCTGGTATCTGCTACGCTTGAAATTGAGTATGCAGCGCAAGTACTATCGAACAACCCCTGCTTGGACTGAGGGTTATACTACTGGTACGATTATATTAATTACCCGGCGAGACACTTGCTATAGAAATGGCATACGCTGTACTTTCCCATTAACAAGGTGTAAAAATCGGGTCTTCCCTTTCTCTTAAGTACCTCATGCAATACTGCTAAGGCCAGTGAAAAGAATTTTTCAACGACAAAGACTCACTGTGACAACAGTAAGAACATCAGAATAAAAAATATATATCATGTAATCATACTATGTGCAAAGTTTTTAGACAAATAATTAGCAAAATTTACATTTTCAAATTCTTAGCGTTAATTAAATGTTTGATTGGAAACATCAAATTCGATTTCTCGCAACAAAGCGGTTTAAAAACCACATAGGTTACCAATGAGAACGATTCGCAATTCGCCCTTCACAACATATCTGCCTTGCTTACGTCATTTCAATATACATTTAAGTCCTGAATCGTTCTGGTTTATTGTAGCCAATATGTCTATTCGTAAGGTACATTCTCCTTCACATCTGCCGTTTTTTCTTTTTTTTAGCGAGTCGTGTTGGGGAGAGGCCATGGCGACCTATACAAAGCCCCGACAATGGAAGAAAGAAGAAAGCGAAAGGCCAAGAGGAGAGAGGGATCAGATCAAGTGTATTGATCTTAGACTTGAAAGATGGCAGGCGATAAGATTCAGGAAAGCAGGAAGAAGGCAAGACGTTCCACAAGTTGCAAGTTCTTGGGGTGAATGATGAGACTGATAGTTCTACCTGACGCTTCTGCTATTGTCAGACTTGGGCTCTCAAATCGCGTCAATAAATGTAAAATAGTTGGGCAAATGAAGAGAAAATGGCAAGAAAGAAGTGCTAAAACAGGTGGATATGCAACAAAGAAGCACCAGCAGTCAACGTCGCAAGAAATGCAGCCAGCGCGCGATGACGACTTATAAAAGCTAAAATATGAACAGGTGCAGCCCAAATAGAAGAGAGTTAGTGTGAGATTTTCACAATTGAAAGAATCGCCTACGTTCGCTAGAACGAAAGAAAATCATTCGGACTCCGGGATTCCCAAAATGGAAGGATTTAGACATCCACTAGGAACTTGACTTGGCTTTAGCACGAGCTGCAGGATGGAGGATGGCCGAGTCCAATGAAAACATTAGCATTACCCGCCTGCAAGAAAAATTACATTGGTCTTTTCTCTTCAAGTTATGCGCTTCACATAGATTGGTGGTTTTAACAAAGCATTCCTACGGAGAAATAATTTGATCTGTGGTGAAAAAAGAACGGTGTTTGTTTGGTTTTTCTTTGCCAGTTGACTGTGAAGAATTTCGTGAAAACTCAGTCGACAACTAACAACGTAGTTAAGTGCACTGCCATACTTACAAAAAATTTGAATAAATTACATTTCAACTGAAAACTCTAAAATTTGTCAAAAATTGCCATGTTATTCACAGCAAACCCCTCAAAGTTGTACAAGACAAATTGCCATGAAGCACCAAAAAAATTTCATCCTGTAGGCTTTTTCCTCCTCACACCCTCGGGTCCTCTAACACCAGATTTCAACTCGTACATTAAATTCGTTTACAACGTGCAAATCACTACGATGACAAATCATCCATCATCTATTTCGGCTTTGACGGCAGCAGTGGGGGCAGTTTCCCCGGTTTTCGCCCAGGGCTCGGAGCAGTCGTCGGTATATTCCCCGGTCGAACAGGAGGCAAAGCTGGTTTACCTTTGGATGGCGTTGGTGGGAGCGGCGCCGGCGCATGTTTTGAAGTCGGTGGGAGCGGCGGCAGTCTCTGTGGCAATTTTTTAGGAGGTTGTGGAGATGGACTGTAGCCTTTGTTATTTGAAAATGACATGTTCATTACTTGGTTGGCGGTATTAGGATTCTTAACGTGGTTGGTAGGCTGAGGCGCTGGCTTGTATCCAACAGTTGGGGTGCTGGCCATAGATGCAGCATTTGCCCTGAAAGCGGAAATGATACGCGATTTAGACGACAGATTAAGTCTCATTACAGGGCATGAAACATCTCCAAAACTCCAGAGACAACGATGAGGGGCAAAGAAAGTTCACCTTTTGAGGAGCGAAAATCTGGAATGAACTTACGGCCGCGGAGTGAATTCCTTCTTTGCCTCGTTTTAACAACAATACAAAGATCTGAATCGGCTTTTACTAATGATTGTAACTTACTAGTATCAACTTAATTCGATTAAGGTTTGGGAACGTCCACCTAGAAAACGGCCATGGGGACTGGTGGGGCTACTGCGGTTTAATGGTTTTGAAATAAAATCAGGGGTCACTGATGGGCTTCCCTCAATGAATGCAAACCAATTTGGTACACTGTTTGGTTAAACTCCTTGATCTTGCCATGTTCCTTACTTCAAAGATGATAAATTATACGCTTAACAGACGTAAGCATTAGTGCTCTTATCGACACGCTTTCTTCCTATTTCCTTCGTATCGTTACCAAAATGTTCCAGGGCAATGAACGATTCTGCTTCATCATAGTTTGCCTTCCACCATCATCTTAACGAGGCTTTGAATCGCATAGCAAGTAAGAAAGATTAAATAAAATTATATTGCGTTTCTTGTTCCACCTAGCATCCCAATCCCTTTCTTGCGACCATGTAAATTTGGTGCAATACCCATTATTGTGTCGCTTTACAGTACGCATAGATAGATGGAAAGATAGGCATAGATAGGCCGATAGATAGATATGTAGATAGATAGATAGATAGATAGATAGATAGATAGATAGATAGATAGATAGATAGATAGATAGATAGATAGATAGATATTTTATATTGCGTTTCTTGTTCCACCTAGCATCCCAATCCCTTTCTTGCGACCATGTAAATTTGGTGCAATACCCATTATTGTGTCGCTTTACAGTACGCATAGATAGATGGAAAGATAGGCATAGATAGGCCGATAGATAGATATGTAGATAGATAGATAGATAGATAGATAGATAGATAGATAGATAGATAGATAGATAGATAGATAGATAGATAGATCGATAGATAGATAGATAGATAGATAGATAGATAGATAGATAGATAGGTAGATAGGTAGATAGATAGATAGATAGATAGATAGATAGATAGATAGATAGATAGATAGATAGATAGATAGATAGATAGATAGGCATAGATAGATAGATGGATAGATAGATAGGCATAGATAGATAGACAGATGGATAGATAGATAGATAGATAGATAGATAGATAGATAGATAGATAGATAGATAGATTGGCATAGATAGATAGATGGATAGATAGATAGGCATAGATAGATAGACAGATGGATAGATAGATAGATAGATAGATAGATAGATAGATAGATAGATAGATAGATAGATGGATAGATAGATAGACAGGTAGATAGATAGGCATAGATAGATAGATAGATAGATAGATAGATAGATAGATAGATAGATAGATAGATAGATAGATAGATAGATAGATAGATAGGCACAGATAGATAAATAGATAGACAGACTGGTGCTCGAATGACTAGGTCACCCCAAAACAGAGCCTCCATATCACTGAATCACTAAGCCTAAAAACGAGGCAGAGACAAATGCAGCTGTGTGAATCTCATACCTTGAAGAAGTAGTCTTCGGTTGTGATGCAGAAGCTTTCGGTTGAGAAGAAAACGAGGCCGGTTTGCACGGAAGCGAGGGTCTGAATTTGTACAGCAGGAACACGGCGAGTACACAAACGGGAAGGACTCCGAGGAAGACTATGAGTAAGCTTTTTGCCAGGGTTGTGAGGCCTGAAATAAAGAAAAAAGACGATGTAGTAAGTGCATACAAATGAACGAAATAGCGACTGGATTGAGAAGGGACAGACACTGGGTAAGCAGTGGTTCTTTCCATTTGGCACTAGCGCAATCAAGTGACATCGATGACGAAAATTTCACCTATAAGCTCTTCAATGCACCGATTTCGATGCAATGAAGAAAAAACCCTTGCTAATGTCGTAAGTTGACTTGTGTGTAAAACGGATTGATGAACGTTTGAAAAAGGAAACGAAAAGGAAAATGACAAGATCTTTGACAGCCTACACCTTTATTCCAGTGCTTCGCCATTTGAAGAAACTTCATTGCATTGATAAACTGCATAGTCATCCAAATGTACATATAGCTATTATTGTTATCATTGCTGTCAGAATTACAACCAAACTGTTTCCTTCGTTACAGGAACCCGTTGTACGCTACCACCAATTCAGCGGAGTCTACAGCTGAATATTATTAGTAGGCATTCCGAAGACTTGAAGCTTAAATAGCCATTATCATCCTTACGTTAATGGATGGTCTTCTCGAACACACGTGGTTCGGGACACTATAAGACCGAATAAAGACCTGGAAACATAGTCTCGATGGGACTGAGAAAATTGGCACATTTAACACAATGCTGAGATGTCGTAGAAGCAAACCTTTAGATGCGGACGGGACGTAGCACCTATGGCCGGAATCCACACTTCCACCATCTCCGGGATGTTTGCAGTCCGGACAAGCAAACCCGGGCGGACAGTGGCAATGCCCAAGGTTATTGCACCTCTGTTGAAAAAGGGACAACTGATGACGAAATAGCAAGATAAAAGAGAAATCGCACGAAAGAGAACTAGCTTGTAGAAGTACCCTCTGCCATGTAAAATATACGGCAGTGTGGTCGAGTGTTTAAGGCGCAGTGCTCCGAATCTTGTGAGGTCTCCTTGCGTGGGTTCGAATCCAGGTGTCGGAATTACGAACCACAAGCCAACAGTCAACTCAGCTGTCCATCCTTCCGAGGTCGGTAAATGAGTACTCAGAAGTAGCTCTGAGGGTACAAGCACTGGACGCACATTGATAACAGCTGATCTAAAGTTGAAGCGTTTAGTCCAGTATAAAGATGCATATTTTATTTTCATTTAAGCATGTACAAGCAAAGGCTGATGCTTACTTGGCACAGTTCAGAGAGGACCAGGCTCACAAATTACGCCTAGCAAAATATGGGTGCAAAACCTACTTTGTTTAGTTTGTTATGTTCGGGCAAGGCCATTGAATAAAGTGAAAGGCTAAGAGGAGAGAGAGATCAGACAAGTTTATTGATCTTGGATTTGAAGCATGGCAAGTTGTAGGATTGAGTGAGTTTTGTCCAGGAATTGCCATGGCGACCTATACAAAGCCCCAACTGAGGAAGAAAGAAGAAAGTGAAAGGCTAAGAGGAGAGGGAGATCAGATCAAGTATACTGATCTTGGAATTGAAAGAGGGCAGGTTGCAAGATTCTGAAAAAATCACAAAAGGATGCTTCATAAGCAATGTAAGCAATGAATTATGATTTATGGAATAGAGTTGAATAACTATTGGAAAATGCCTGGCATAACACGGGCTCAAGTGCAGAGCTTCAAGTACTGTTCCTTAATTTCAAGTATAAGCCTTTGCTTCTAACTTGACTCCTGAAATTGTAAGTCATTTCAGAATAACAAGAACCCACCCCGTTGTTGTAGCAGGTTCCATTCGCACAGGGGTTGATGAAATCGAGTGACGTCATATTCCTGCATTCACGATTGACGCAAATCTGAAACAAATCCAACATGTGGTGCATTAAGTCGGTAGCAAAACAAATAAAAAATTGCCGCATTTAACACTCGTGAAATGGCTATACGTCAATGATATTTATGATAATTGCATATTTTCTTAGTGAATCATGTTGAGGAAAGGCCATGGTGGCCTATACAAAGCCCGAGCAGTGGAAGAAAGAAGAAAGTGAAAGGCTACAAGAAGAGAGAAATAAGACCAAGTTAATAGATTTTAGATTTGAAAGAGAGCAAATTGTACGATTCTGGGAAACGGAGAGGAAGGCAAGAGGTTCCATAAATTGGACGTCCTTGGAATGAATATCAATATCAATAAACTTCTATGTCACGGAAAAATATGAAGAACGTGATCGATCCTATCAGTCGCTTCCGTCAAAAACACGACCAAAGGATGAGCTGCATTTCATTTAAAATTCATTGCACGGGTACCTTCCCCTCACCACACTTCGTCCCCTGTTGTGTCAGTGTCGGATTGTCAAGGTCTGGACCAAGTTGTGTGTATCCCTGTCTGGAAGAACAAAAGCAACGTCAACATAGCAAAGAAAACAGCAAGCTTCACAAACTCATAGTAATTATTCACAAAAATGACATCAAACTTGCAGGAACTGACGAGATCATTGCTATAGAAATACAGGTGAGGTGAAACTGTAATCTTAAACTGAAGATTACCACAACGAGAGAACGTACGATTGGTTGTTGGAACAAGATGATATAGAGATCGAAACTGCAAAGTTTTGAAAGAATAAACACCCGCGCATGCCTTGATTAATAATAATATTAATAATAATAATAATAATAATAATTTCGAATCTTTATACTGGATGAAACAATTAAGCTTTTAGATTAGCTGCAATCAATGTGTGTCCAGTGCTTGTGGCCCCAGAGTTACTTCTGAGTACTCATTCACCGACCTCGGAAGGATGGACAGCTGAGTGGACTGTTGGCTTGTGGTTAGTGGTTCCGATGACGGGATTCGAATCCACGCGAGTAGATCACGCATGATTCGAAACGCTGCACCTTAACCACTCGGCCACACCACCATTAACTATAATTCTATCCAAAGCAAAGTGAAATGGGAACATGGCGATAACATAACTGATCGAGATACGAAATTGATCGAGATGCAACTTACTTGCATTGGATATAGATGTAGCGACCATTTTCAAAGATGGGGACGCTTCTGAATCGAAATCTGTCTCCAGTACCCAATATTGGAAACTTATTCGGGGTGTTTTCACACTGCACACTACCACACAACACATCTCTGGAAATAGATTATACATAGCTTTGTTACTTAAGATGAGGAAGGGGCCATTTCTGAAAGTTACCTGTGCACACCGCATCGTCATCAACATTGGAAACGCTATCATCATCTTATCTACTTTTTGTCTTCTTTTCTCTATTCTCTATGTTCTGCTGTCATACCGTGTCATATCACGTCCCGCCATGTGCTATCATGTCCTATCGTACCATACCATATCATATCGTCTCATATAATGTCCTATTGTATCATATAGTATCATATAGCATCCATATCATATAGTATCATATCATATCGTGTCATATCATATATTATCATATCACATCATGTCATATCATGTCCTATCGTACCGTACCATATCATATCGTCTCATATCATGTCCTATTGTGTCATATAGTATCATATTGTATCATATAGTATCATATCAAATGGTGCCATATTATATCGCATCGTGTCTTATCGCACCGTGCCATGGCCGTATCGTCAAGTATAATTCACTATTTGGCAATATGTGTTTTTGTAGCACAAACCTTTTATATTGAAGAAAAAAAGAGTTGAAACATAATTTCCCCTTGTTAAACACCTTTTCGTTCAATACATATCATAAAATAAAGCATCGGACAACGGGCGAAATAAGACTATGAAATATATACCAAATGTAATATCTAATCATATGTTAAATATATAATCAAATGTGTGAACGTGAGCGATCAGTGCAATGGACTGGTACCTACAACTTATCGATTGCACCAATCATTCGCTTTCACTTACATGGATCAGATCACAGTCTCATTTATGACATTAGCTGATCATTCATAGGCAATCTTGGTGGAACATTTTTCTAGGCATACACCATGATGTAAATAGTTTTTCGTTTGAAACGGCTTTTCAAACCAAAATTGAACATTTCCCTTTTACAAGCATGTCCAATGGAAATACCGTGGAACTACGTAATAGTAGTAGCAGCAAAATGGTAAGAGCTGAATTTCTTACAGAATAACTATCAGCACAAAATATCATAAGTACTGTTATCATTAAGGTCCCAACAATCAACTTCAATTAGCCAATATTGACATTGTTCTGTTGCACCACGTGACTTTTCAAACCAATGGAAACTCACAAATCTCGCATGCAATTGCAAATACACGGGAAACTACACGGATGAATTTATAGGTACCATTGCAAACAGCCAAAAACACAATAGAGGGACTCCCGTTAGCTGAGGAAGGCTGAGATTCCAGGAACAGTGCCCTGGCTTGCTGGCTTGCTGGCTTGCTTCATCCTTTATGTCTATATGCCCAAGAGCTTTTATGGAACATTAAGCGCCTGTTTAACTTTTGGGGTACTGTTTTCAATTTACCTTCCCCATTTGGTGCTTTAAGGTAACTTTTCCCGTTAAACCTTCCGCATTGCTGCACATGCTTCGCCAGCTCAATATTCAGCGGCGGCTATCACAGGATTTTTCGTTCTCCTCAAACTATCCAGCCGTTGAACCATTTGCACAAGGACTCCGTCCATTGGTAAATAGGTTACACTTGAACGTGCGTCGAGCAAAAAAGATGCTCCTGTGCTAAATTATCTTTCTACTTTTTAAAACGACATTTTGACGTTCATCTACTACTTTCCACGAAGTCCACTCAAGACATGGTTACATTTCTCGTCCAGCAATATCAAGAATGGCACTGCACCTCGACCATCGCCAGTCGACGAAGTTCATTTTAGGTACTTCATGAAAAACAAAGAACTCACTGCTTTGTACACTTTTGGTATTTTCCCAGCGAATCCTGGCCACAATTTGACCAGTCAGTCCCTTTCATGTTCTCCACAAAGCAACCATAGTGCGCCATATCTGCCCCTAAAATTCACACAATTGAATACATAAAACCTCAATCTAGTTCAGTTGCTTGTCTACTTAGACTGATAAAGGGCGATTCACGGGTTTCGCCCCCCCCCCCCCCGCCTACCTAGACATCGTACCAGTCCCTGCCGGGACGCATGGTATATTCAGTCTATGTTCTGGCACCAATCAGGTTAAGCAGGCTTTTGCTAGGTGTAGCGGTCCAGCGTGCAGACTCATAACACAGGGGTTGTGAGATCTTATCCTATACGTGCCACAATTAACACTGTTGGCGAGGAAGGCAATGGGAAACCATCTGATACAGTCAACTACCCTAGAAAAAACCCAGAGCCCTGTCTCTAGTGATTCTTATGAGCATACTGATGCTGAGAACAAACGAAATAGAATTCATCATTGTTACTTGAAATTCTCACGATTTTGCGTTCAAAGCGTGCATCCATCTTACAAAAATATCAGCGCCAATAACTACTGGTCATGCCACACGCCTCTTTTTGACACAGTAAATTCAGTAGGCCATTCGGTAGCCAGATTAACTAAAAGGAGACGGATTGGAAATCCGCGCGATTTTGCAGCTCTCCAGCTGGATCTTCGGCAAGAAAGATGCACAAATTGTATCTAGTCCGGGGGTCGTTCGGAACAGAAAATCGTGCCTAACGAAGAACTTCACAATAAGTGGGGCTGGAACGCCGCGCCAAAGCTACCTCCCAATCTCTTGGGACATTGTCAAGACGCCGTGCACAGTAAGTTAAACGTAAGGTGTCGTGGAAACTAGGGAGGAGCTTTACCTTTTCCCCACAAGCGTTCGCATTGTTCTTTATGTGTTCGACAACCTCCCTCGAAACAGTAGGCCTACAAAGAATAAAATATTTACAAAACATGAGTTCGATTGCGTTCGAGTCGAAGCCTAAAGTCAGTTGCGAATGACATGCATGTCCAGGCTAAGCTGCAACATTGACAAGCACTCACATATAATTCACTTTAAGGCACTAAGTCATTGACAATTTCTGGCAAAACACTTCCACGGTACATGGCACGTTTCTTTAAAGGTAACTCCAAGTAAGAATGATTGCTTATCAAGCAAATTCGAAAGACTCAAGTCTCTTGATGTCGTTTTCAGAGGATAAATATCAATGAGAATGACGAAGTCCCTGGCTCTAATGGCTCATAAGAGAGAAGGAAAACGTCTGTTATTCAACTTTATTTGTTTCGGCATCTTCACGAAGCCGTTACTGATTTTAGGTTGCGCTGAAAGTTCAGTTCCATACTCGAAACGAGCGTTTATTTGTACAGACGTACCACCCCGAGCGATGGCAGTGTGAGTAGGGTGACCAATGCTTTTCCTCGTCGTACTTCAGACCATCAGCTTCACGCCATGTGCCCATCTAACGCTGCAGGGACAGGGAAAGGGTGTCTCGAGCCTGGGACTTTCAGGGCAGTAGACATGTGTTGAAACGACTAGGCCAATTTATTTATTCTGCCTTCTTTTAGTGCAAACAAAGTTTCATCAAACTTTGAACACATTCGAAATTGCAAAAATATAGACCCAAGACAGAATAGGATCTTAATTGAAATCGTTTTTTTGCTACGTAGGGAAAGGACATGGAGACCCTATACAAAGCCCCAACAAAAGTAGAATGCGAAAGGGTGAGAGGAGAGGGAGATAAGATCAAGCTTATTGATTTTCGATTGAAAAGTTGACAAGTTTTACGATGCTTGAACAGAAGAGGAAGGTAACGCAATTGCCAAAATTGCAAGTACTCGTCACATACTGTATCATTTCTGCACGGCGTGCCATCTTCCTTATAGTAGTTTCCGGGGCACTAAAGAGTAAAATGAGACATGGTGATGATAAATTACTGAGTGTAAAAAATGAAGCTAATGAGAAGAATGATAAAAAGGGAAAAAAAGAAAGAGAGAGAAAACACGATCAATACAACGCCACGACTTGACACCGTGATCCTCTAAAACGAATTTTCGTGACGACAAGTTTAAAAGAGAGTAGGGGACACAGTGATGCTGCATGAGAGACTGAGCGAAAAGCAACAAGAATGTGCAAAACACTAGGAAGGATTAGAAAAGTGGAAAGAGAGAAAACAGGAGAAAAGGACGGAAAAGCTACCTCGTGGGATAATCCCGTGCAGACTTCTTCAAAATCACATTCGGTTTCGGGTTTTCTGCAAAGCTTTCCTTGTCTGATGAACTAAAAATAGGAGAAGGAACTCTTGCTAATGATTTGAAAACCGTTGGAATAATTGAAGAACGCAACGCCGACCAATGCGTATTTTCAAATGCATCCGGGATGAAGCTGTTTCAACCAATGGATATTGGGATTTCCGATACCCTGAGAAAGATGCACCTACCCATAACAAAATCCGCGTTCCTTAGGTAAGTTCTCGTATTACGCCA
Source organism: Pseudorhiza aurosa (assembly GCA_964026355.1). NCBI lineage: Eukaryota > Metazoa > Cnidaria > Scyphozoa > Rhizostomeae > Lychnorhizidae > Pseudorhiza > Pseudorhiza aurosa. The sequence continues at coordinate 5,614,604 of OZ032125.1, read as the reverse complement.
CGTGTCTCTTAGGCCATTCCTGTTGTGGCCTATTAAATTATGCACAAGATTTGCCCAGAAAGCATTCTAGAAAAACACAAACCAAGGTCTAATTTCACACCTTATAATACGAGAAATAGCTAAGATCTCCAGACCCTTGGCATCTGGATGAACATTATAAAAGGAGTTTTCATTTCTCAGCTCTTAAGGACTGGGATAATACACCTATCAAAATACGTGAGTAGCCGACACTAAATACTTTTAAAACGCAACTGAAAGTGCATTGGAAGACTAAGACCTAAAGAAACACGACCCCCTGGAATAAAAACAGCTCCACGTTAAGTAGGTCTTTTCTTTTCATCTCTATTTTCAATTTTCAAACGATTTTGTTCTTATTTTTGCTGCATGCTGAAGTAAATTTCGTTCGTGAAAAATCTACGATATGACATGAGATACCTTACAGTCTTTGCAGCAAGGGCCGACGGCACATTGGGCTGTCGAATGAAGTTTGCAAGTTGTTGCATTACAGCAAGCTGAGCCGTTGTTGGCAATGCACTCCTGAAAGAAGATGAGGCGAGGGACTTGAAGTCTGTAAATAACGCAAGAATCGGAAACAATAAAATGTTAGAAAATAAGAGAAAGGATGAACGAACAGTGACATCAGTTGAAAGAAAATGCCGAAAATGTTGAAAAAACGGAACGATTTGAACGGCTAGTGAGCAAAACTTTGAGCTTACAATGATGTAAAATCAGCTGAAAATACCACTGGACGTCTTCAAATGTGAAGGGTAATTATAATACAAACATCTCGATGCAATATTTGTGGGACCGAAAATACCATCGCAGGTTTAGGTACAAAACCCTCACAAAGACAGATTGACAGAAATTACCACTGCATACCATATACATTCAAATATTTTTCTGTGATGTCTTATTTATAAAAAAAAATGTTCCAACCACAAGATGACTCATCAACGGGGTGAACCAAACAACTGCTTGGAAAAAAACCCCCGTACATGATAAAAGGGCTAACCATCATCGACTTTCAGTAGCAAGCAACTGTAAGTTTTTTGTGGTGATTGGACACTGTGTTTGCTTTCGTCAATAATTCCTCGAAATTTGAACAACTATCTTTGTATGCGATTCTCAAAGAACTCTTGTGGATTTTGTTTGTTTTCTTACTAACCTACCTATCATGAAACATCCAAATAAGTGGACAGTAGCTAAACTGAGAAACAACGAAGGCATTCATCATAATCCTCAGTTTCTCAACATCCACATAGTTTGAAATAAGTGAAAGTGCATGCTTGTTTACAAAGTGTGTTTACGTTGGTCATAAAATTTAGGTTCTTATCCAGCGTTACACCTAGAAGTTTTTCTGCAACAGATTCTGTTATTGTAGTTGCACCAATCTGCACTGATACGTCAGTGTTTTTCTCCTCAAAAATCAAAAGATGACATTTGTCACGGTTCAGTTTCATACTGTTATCAAGAAACCACTTGGATAGCTTCTGAGTATCTGTTTCAAGGCTAGATACAATATGTTCTAGTTCATGACCGCACGCATAAATAGTCGTGTCATCAGCATGATTGCAAATCTTAGTCTCTTCCACCAAAAGGAAAAGGTCTTTCAAAAATACATTAAATAAGAGGGGCCCAAAACAGAACCCTGCGGGACACCCTTAATTGATTCCTGCCAGGAACTAAATGACCCATTGAACTTAACTCGCTGTTTCCTATTCGAAAGATAGTTGTGAACCAGTTTTAGGGCATATCTACTGAGACCGTAAGCTTCAAGCTTTGCAATGAGGAGTGCGTGATTCAGACAGACAATCAAACGCCTTCGAAAGGTCCATTAGAATTTCACCTGCGAACCCTTTCACATCTAGGGCATATCTGCACTTTTCAATCAATCTAATGAGTGCATGTTGGGTGTTATTGCCTTTACGATACGCACAAACATAAGGAGACAAGATATTTTCCATGTAATGAGCAATTTGACCTGAGAACGTTCTTTCGTAAATTTTGGATTTAGCCGGTAAGACTGTTATAGGTCCGTAATTCTTTTTTGCAGCAAAGGCATCACCATTCTTAAAGAGGGATGTAATGTCTCCCTTCTTGAATTCTTTTGGAAACTGCATGTATCTATACTCTCATTAATGAAGAGTTGTAGCAATGGGGCAATTAAATCAGAATGTTCCGTTAATATTTTCACAGGTATGTTGCCAAAAGGAGAAGCTTTAGTCGGGTCTAACTCCTCAAGCTGATACAATATCTCTTCCAAAGAAACTTCCTGGATAGCGAATTTCTCACCGACAGTTACCCTCTGCTTTATCAGTTGTATACTTGGATGGCATGTGTACATATTTACGGCAACACCTATAGGGTCACGGAATTCATTTGCTTCCATCAAATTCTCCTCTACCTCTGAAATTTCTAGGCTAGCAGTTATGTCAACGAAGTAATCGTTTAGAATTTCGGCAACTTTCCTATCATCAGAGATCAGTCCTTCACCTTCAAGCAAGTTAATACTTCCAGGGGTTTGAATTCTACCTGAAAAAGAGGCTTTACCGCTTTCCAAAGCTTTCTACTACCTGAAATATCTTTCAAGTCGAGCTTTCCATAGTAATCAACCTCCACTTTTCGCAATAGCTTTGTACATTTGGTGCGCTGCTTTTTGAAACGAAGTCCGCTTCATTGGGCCTCCCATAACATACTAATCAGGTGAAGCTCGTTCAAACGTGGTACAAAAGCCAAACGGTCAGTAGGTAAAAGGCTTACCGCTACTGTGCCACAATCACACTCCTCTCCGTCTTCTAGGAAGTCATTGCCACAAACCGATGGACCAAATAGCTTTGAACAATGGAGGAAAAGAACGAAAAAATTAAAATCAAAAACGATGATCAAATCAACGAAAAAACAGAGAGACAATGAATATTGCCCAAAGCAAGAGGAAACAGTAGCATAGCACCTATCTCTCAGGAGTTGAACCAATGGAGGTTATGTATCAAATGTCATCGTGTGCCGTGTTGAGTGCCATACTAACTCGTTTTACCTAGTATCTAGGTAGATTTCTAGAACCATACAAGCTATGCTCATCGAGCAATGCCTTGGCCCTGCTCGACAAGAGCACGATTCGCAATTCCTAACGATGTTATTACGATGACCAGGCAATTTTCCTCACTCCACGTGGAGGTTAAATCTGAGGTGGGGATCTAGCCACTGTCATTTAGGTCTATCATCGACTCAGCTACTCGTTGTAAGAATACCGGTCCAGTCCCGGATTCGCCCATGTTGCTTACGTTCTATGTAGAAGTCTGAGTAGAGATCACTGGCACATGAGACGTTACGCTCCTAATAATCAGTCATTCAGTTATCGCTCGCTCAGCTATGGTCCCTTCAATTGTACACAGATCTTGCGTTCATCGCACAAGGAAGACGTCGAGATTTGTCGATCTCTTGCTCATAATCTTGTCCATGCAACACCACCGATTCCTAGCATAGTCATTGATTCCTGAACTGATGACCACGACGTGACCGGTGATTCCTAAACTGGTGACCGAGACGTGACCGGTGATTCCAAAAATCTGGCCTCTCTCCCAACTTCGTGGTACGGAATTCCAACTTCTCATTTAATGCAATTAAATTCACTATGTACAAGGTTCAAAACCAAGTATGCTAATGTGGCATTTACAGTATGCAGTCAAGTATGCCATGGCTGTGATTTGCAAAAAGGCATTTTCAGGCAGCATGATGCAATGCAAACCTTAGATCCTATCATTGATCCAAGAAAACTAATTCACAATGGTCCCGAAATCGTGTTTAGACTTTAAATTTCTCACCTTATCGGGGACGTCAAAAAGACAAGAGCATAAACCCTGCTTCGCTCTATTATCAAAGTCTGCCTTGCTGCACTGCGTATATCCGGCTGCAATACCCCTGCAAAAAACACCACACTAAACACAATTTTCTTTTTTTAACATTGGTTTGCTGCTAATATGTTTAAATGATAATTAAAATTGCGTTGCATACTCGATTTCGAGCTTAGCAGAAAACAGAGGCAGGGCTCTGAGGTTTTTATAGGGAAATGGAATTCATGAGGTGGTTTCCCGTTGCCTTCCTCACCTAATCCATATTAAAAGTGACACATGGAGGAATCGAACTGACAACCTCTGTGTTGAGTCCGCATGCTTAACCACTACGTCATGACACACGGCACCACGATTAAATCAGCGCTCCAAAATCCCCTCACTGTCTTCTCGACAAAGTCCAGTCCAAATCCATTCGTCTCATCAACAATCCAAGCCTCGCCAAATCTCTCCAACCCCTTTTCCATCGTCGTTTGGTTGGAGATTTTCCCATCTTTTACATATACTTTCACGGACATCGTTCTCAGATCAGGGATATTATTCCAGCTCCTCTGAGGCGTGTCGGGACCACCAGAAGCTCAACTCATTCACACCCTTGCCAAGTTTCACTGCCTAATCCATGAACTCTATCTCACAAATCATCATTGATCCTTACAACATGCAATTTATGGAACGTCTTGTCCCCTTCTTGCTTTCCTGAATCCTACAACTTGTCATCTTTCAAATCTATGATCAATAAACTTGATCTAATCCCCTTTTTCTCTTAGCCTTTCACTTTGTTCTAACTTCCATTGTTGGGTCTTTCTTCAACATATTTCATTCAAAATAAAAGGAAACATACCAAGTTACATACATACATACATAGCTAAAAAATATATTTAAAACAATAAGTTACAAGACATACAAAAGAAGGGAAGGAAAGACTAGTACTCTGTATCGAACATTGAATCAAGTTACTGGCATACTCTTAAATAATTCTAACTTTACATTTACATTGGCCAACAAGGGGGTTCGGCTTTGGACATTAAAAAGAAACGTTTAGCAAATGCTTGATTTCGCTATTTGACAAGGAAGAGC
>OZ032125.1:5599679-5604679 GCA_964026355.1 Pseudorhiza aurosa | reverse complement strand
TAATTAAGATATCAATAAAAATATTAAAAAAGAAATTAATAAAGATATCAATAAAATCTTAATGAAAATAATACTAAAATATTAGAAAAGACATTGATAAAAATATCAATAAAGATATTTATAAAAATATCAATAAATATATCAATAAAATATCAATAAAGATATTAATAAAAATATTGATAAAATCTTAATAAAAATAATACTAAAATATTGATAAAGATATTCATAAGGATATTAATAAAAATATCAATAAAATCTTAATAAAAATAACACTAAAATATTGATAAAAATATCAATGAAAATATTAATAAAGCTATTAATAAAAAATATCAATAAAGATATCAATAAAAATATCAATAAAAATATTAATAAAAATATTGATAAAATCTTGATAAAAATAATACTAAAATATTGATAAAGATAGCAATAAAAATATTAATAAAGACATTAATACAAATATCACTAAAATCTTAATAAAAATAATACTAAAATATTGATAAAAATATCAATAAAAACATTAATAAAGATATTAATAAAAATATCGATAAAATCTTAATAAAAATAATACTAAAAATATTGATAAAAATATCAATAAAAATGATACTAAAATATTAGTAAAAATATTAATAATAACAATAACTAATTCATTCTCATTGGCTAAGTTGACAAGTTAGAATAAACTAATACAACTTCTATCTACAATAACATTTTTCTCCCTTAAAATTTTTAATCATTGTTTTAAAATTGCTTGTAGTTTGTGCCGATTTTAAGCCGTATGACAGAGTGTTCCAAAGAATACTACCTCCGAACGATAGGGCGCTTTGTCCAAATATAGACGTTTTGACATTTGATGCCGGGAGAAGATTTTTTATTCTTAGACCTTATTCTATTTCTTTAGTTGCAAAACTCGGACAGTCAGCAAGGTAGTCACGTGCTTTAACCATTGTCAACTGCCGATCAACTTAAGTTATCGAACCATTACGTAATGGATGTTTGCCTCGGTAACCAAGGCTTCCTTTGAATACCTTGAGGCAGGCCTGGATCGTTGAGCGGTAACGTCATCCTTATATTTCAGCAGTGTTTACATACAAGGTAGAACTGGTCCCATTGGGTGGTGTTACCTTGCTTCTTGGTCTAATTTCGACTGACAAGAGGGTGCCTTGTCGCATAAGAAAGAATTTTAACTGTAGGTCGTAGGCAATTGGGGTTTTCTATAGTGTGTCATTTCATTATTTTCCTGGTTGCCTTAAACTAGAGCTAACTACAGCTGGAAAAAATAGGCACATGTGAACAAAATATATTACTTCTATAGTTATTATTTTCTCTGTAGCAACTTTCAAACAAGGTAAATTCCTAAAAGGCATGGCTCTTAACGAGATTCAAACTAATATTTGGCATCGGATTCTTCCAGTGCAAATACCGTTTGAAAGAGATTGAAAAAGAGCGGTAAGAAATTTTTACCGGCGTTGAGATTAAGGTTAGTTCAACGATTTCCATCGTCCGTGGGTACTTCCTGCAAATTTATACGAAAAGCAGGGTTGCTTCGTAATTAGTAGCCCTATAATAATCAGTAACCCTAGAATAATATCAAGAGATAGGCAGCTTTCTCAGGGGGTCGTGCAATCAATGGTTCGATTGCGTGCTGACACAGGTGATAACATCAAACATTAAATGCCAATAGAAGCAGGTTTATTTTAAGGATTTCTTATCGCTGCACATATTTTGCTAAATTTTGATAATATGGGCGCCGTCTCTTTAAATTCTTCACTACCACGCCCGCACTAACAGAATATTATGATCCAATCATTCGACTTCTGAGGAACAGGAAGTGCCGCACTTCTAAAATGGCTCTGTTAAAAAGTCATCATTGCACAAATTTTATTCTATCACGGCACAATTACATTAAAATAAACTCTGAATAGAAGGGAGTATGATAAGTATAAGTAACAGCGTTCATATGTGGTGCACAATGACAGAGGAATACACTTAAGCTTATTCCTTCCATTCTAAAACTGGTGATCACATTCCGCAAGGTTTCATCGTAGCCATAACTAAATTTGTGTATTCAAAGAAAAAAAATGATTGCGGCTTCTTATCATATTATTGACGTGTCGTCCAACTGAGAGTGGCCTTCAAAAATCAACGATAATTAGGCAAAAAGAAGACAAGAATCCTCCGTGTGGTAACTAGGAGAACAAAGACTAGGGCCCTAAACACTCGAAAGCATTCTGACAATGTCACCCCGCTTAAAAATGAATGCAGCAGCAGAATTATTCGATCTGGTGGGCTACAAAGCGGAACCATGCTATTCACTGCTGGGATGACAAAAATCAGCAGAAGAGCTTCAGAAATCTGAAGGAAAACCACGGGCTGACAGAGAGTCACATTTGCATAATCGTTCGTGGACATGAAGCCAAACCAGAAGAACCCAATCACAAGGAACTGATTCACTGGTTGCAAAGATGCAAGCAGGAAACTCGTGTTAGGAGGCTTGGTGCACAGAGTAGCAACCGCGATTCCATCACATCAGAGACGAAAATTGCAGGGTGAAAAAGCTTAGGGAAACAAACCTGTCTTTTGTCAACTACGAGAACTAAGGCCACGTATTTGGTTTCGTCTGCAAGTCCTCGACGAACCTAGGGACGAATAATCTCTTTCAATTTCTACAAAGCATCTCAATCAAGCACTTCAACACCATTTTTAATTATCTTTCACGGAGTTTTTGAACCCTTTTCAAAGAGGACCACTTACAGATTTACGTCGTTAAAAGAAGGCCATTTTTTCCCTACAACGTAAAACGCAGCATTCGAGAGTTCGAGTAATCGCGTTTCGCAACAAAACCACCCTCCGCAAGGAAGTCGCGTGGAAACGATCGGATGAAAACCAACCTCCGCAAGAGGAACTCGGGGCCCTTTCGCCGGTGCCTGTAACGGTCTAAATTGATTATGCCGCGTCGGCAATCTTAACAGCATCCAACAAAGCTCAATTTGATTATTTAGAGAAAGATGGCTGCAAAAATATCATGCCTACCCTTAGATGCTCGCTGAAAATGTGTCTTGTATCGTTAACATGATCGTGCTCAACACCTGCAACGAAAATTAAATCCGTTCATGTGATGTCCCTTCCCCTGTTCTCATTACTCATTGAACTCATCATTATCATCATTACTATAACTATCATCAACTTTTATTCTACTCTTATTCCTTACGTATGCTTTTGCCGACAGCACTCTGTTCTGTTCCTTTTTTGGAAACGATAAAAGGCCTTGAAAACCAAAGACGAAATAGAAAGTCTGATCAGAGTGCCTGGAGTCAAAGTCAAAGCTCCTTCCCTCACCATTTTGGTGAAAGAGGCGGCGCCCAGCTCCGTTTCATCAGCCTTTGGGCCACACAGCTGTGCAAGCACAGCGAATGATACAGTTGGGGGCTGGCCATCTGGTAGCACTGTGGTTTCACTCCCATGCTCTTTCCCGAAGTGCTTAATGCTAAGCAGGGAAATAGCATGTATCATTTTGCAAGTTGTTGGCATGACTCGATCGGGTATCGAACCCCGATCTACCGCATACAAAGCGAGCATCTTACTACTGGGCCGCGAACGCGGTTCAAACAGAAGAAAGCCTAAATTGTATTGGATGGAAGGTGCTGAATCAACAACTATCCCTTGCTGATTAAAATATGTACAGAGAAACAGAGCATCTGCCGTGATAGGGATCCTCTAAAAACATGCCAATTAATTGAGATGAACAGCGAAAAGACGCAATCTTCATTACTTTGAAAACAAGAAGAAATCTTTACGAAAAAAAATTGCGCCGGTTAGAAGGATTCGAGGAGACCGTGAAACGACGACAATTCGCTGCCCCAGAAAAGCTTCTTGGAAACCAGACTCTGGAACAAAGACAGCTTCTTCCGAAATCCCCTTGTCAATACCATCGATAGGAATTTTCCTTTGTTGGCACAAGCAGTTCACGGTCAAGAGACATTCGCGTCCATTTACATTTCATTTAACCTGCAACGGAGGTAACTCGATGGCTCAACTCACCACATTTCCTTTTTGCCCTTGGCAAATCATCAAAATCAAAGAAAATGTGATCCTAAAAGTAAAAATTCAAGGTAGATTATCGAAATTCCCAACACAGGAGAGCAACAACGCCCTTTTCTGTCAATCAATATTTTAGGGTCGGTTTGCAACGCCTACGGCTTCAGGGAACAATTCCAATGAGAAACAGTAAAGAATGAATAACAATTAAGAGCCTCAACGCAACATGTTTGGTACCAGGTGGGTTGGGAGATGAGATTTATACAGATAATACTTGATTTTAGACGAAAGGCACCTCTGACCACCGGTGAAAACGAAAGCGAGATAGCATTTGCTTGGATCCAAGTCTTAGCATTACATGGCAACAAAAAGAGATAATAACATAGTGGTTACAATACAACTGATCAAACATGTAGATTAAAGAGCCCACCCATGAAAAGCAATCGGAAAATACCTGGTAGATAGTGAAGGCATCTTCCCGCTTTATCTTCCAACACGGGGGTTGTTTTATATATCCAATACAAAATCTTACATTAACGAATTACGAACTAACTCTCTACTAGACAACAATACAAGGACAATACCAGGAGGAGAAAATTATCACGACTACCCCTGGTTTTTAACATGAACATAAATATCAATTACAAATGCAGCTACAACTAGCAACTTGTTTACTACATATAGGACTTTACAGCAAAAGAGAAAACAAAAAACTTAACGAAATATTTAATGAGAGAGGAGAGCTCTCTCTCTCTCTCTCTCTCTCTCTCTCTCTCTCAGGGTCTCTCTCTCTCTCAGGGTCTCTCTCTCTCTCAGGGTCTCTCTCTCTCTCTCTCTCTCTCTCTCTCTCTCTCTCTCTCTCTCTCTCTCTCTCTCTCTCTCTCTCATCTCTCTCTCTCTCTCTCTCTCTCTCTCTCTCTCTCTCTCTCTCTCTCTCTCTCTCTCTCTCTCTCTCTCTCTCTCTC